>CAIGRP010101149.1:3737-16085 GCA_903798385.1 Fraxinus cuspidata | reverse complement strand
CCTAATGAGTCACTGTACTCAAACTTTCCTATTGTGTCCAAAGTGTTTGGATCAATAACAATTGACCCTTTGATTGTTTCTGTTAGACAAACAACCCGACCGTCGCCGAGTGTAACAACACCGGTGTTAGCGTTGTCCGTCAGCGATGCACCGGAGAATAAGTTGGCAAGATCACCAATGTAGGATAGGAAGTTGTCAGGTTTAGGGACTTCAGAAAATTCTCTATAGCAAAGCTTTTTATTCTTCTTGGCTGCCTTGTATGCCTCGGATTCGATTTGCCGGTGTCCCATCACGACACGGCCATTTTCGAAGTGCAGCCGGACTAGAGTTGCATAGCCGTCGAACAGGTGCCGGAAACCGTAATCTCCTATGTGCCAAAGACCTGGACCGTTCCTCAGGTATGTTCCACTCTGCACAAAAATTATCAACTGGTTAGTGTCAAGCGAGAGCCTCACTTTTTCAAAATTACCATTAAAATCTCAATATAATCTTATTTCCATCTTTTGTTACTTCCCTTAGGAGCTCCCGAGTTGCTTTCGGGGCGCTCCTAGAGTCTCAAGTAATCTTATTTCCATCTTTTAGGGTTAATGAAGACATAATATTTTTTTAAATTAATTATGCATTAAATTATATATTTGGAACGAGACTCCTTCACCTACTCCATCTGTACTCATCGGAGACATGAATAATTAATTAAAGTTTTATCTGGCAAGATTTTGCTGATGTATAAAATATTACTATTTATATATTCTTAACAAGTTTATTCTATAAATATTGATTATGTGATTACATACACAAGTATAACTAATTAGATTATGACATCCAATTTATTGCCACGAACACTTTCTTATAAAATAAACCAAACTAGTTCTTGAGTTGCCTTTATTTTATTTTTAGGAGAGCAGAGTAGTGAATTTGACGAAACCCTTTTTCAAGCAAGGTGTTGCTCGAGAAATTCAATAGAATTATTCACAATAACACTGTTTGATTGTAACAAATTTCATGGAAAATGTTACATCCAAGGAAAATGAATTCCACTTTGATAGTTTGATTGCAACATAAAAACGGAAATCAAATTTCAAGATATATAAGCTGCATTTTCTTTGTTTCCATGAAAAACGAATTTTTATAGATTTTATGAGTTTTTATTTTCCAACTAACATTTAAGTGAAATCCCTTTTCACCTCTGCCTATCTAACAGGCTCTAAGTGTGTGTGTGTGTGTGTGAAGCATAATTACCAGCCACAATGGTATTTCTCCTTGAACGCTAAGCTCTCCTTGCCACCGCTCCTGCCTCACACTACTCCATGCTGCAAGCTTGCTATCGTTTGGGACGTCCTTTTCTGGTGACGGAGGAACAACTGCCGGCTGCGGTTTTGTAGCAACATTCATAATAGTTAACCCCATATTGTTGTTGGAATAAACACTTTTTGAATACTTAATTTTCCCAAAAATGGATTTTTCATCCTTTGAATTATCACAAGACCCATCAAGAACCCTTAATTGGGTCGAAAAACTATAAGATTTGGAGACAGAAAATGCTAGAGAAGCCATTGATGAAGGTTACTAGCTAGCTAGGGTTGTGTATAGTTTCTCATATATACGTGACAAGAACATATATTTTGAAGAAAATAAGGATGCTTGCTTGTAAATTTATAGGGGCCTAGGATGCTAGGTGTATATCAATTATCATGTGTGTTTAATTTAGTGAAATCTTGATTGGTGGAAATCCTATTGCACTAGAAGACAACTTATATTCTGTTTACGAGAATCCAACATTTAAAACTCGCTTTACACCAAATTCATTTGTAATCACACAATTTTTAATTTTACTTTAGATTCAAACCTTTTTAATTTCTTTATAAAAAATTCTCCAAAATAATATATTTTTTATAAAATCTATTTTTAGAAAATAGAGCTCAAACATGAGCTAATTAAGGATCCTCGTGGACAGTCTATAATTTACATCTTCCCATATTCCACCAATGAGTATTATTCAAACTTTTCTTTTTCTTTTTTATTTAATTAGCACGTAGAACATCGTAGTTAAGAAATTTTTATAATGTTTTGCATCTTATAATTTTAATTTATTAAATGTTTCCTTTTTTTTTTTTTATAAAAGTATTTCTATATTTGAGTGATTACGTAATTGTTATAGATTTGTCTTTTTATTTATGTAGGCAACTATAATTGGTCATATTCTTTTTAAAGAATGGACCCAATAATAATAATAATAATAATTTATCTTCATCTTTTTGGTGTTTTTGTATAATTATCGTTTACTGTTGTATATATATGGTGTCTTTAAGTTAGTAACTAGTTTGGTTGTGCTTTTACTTCTAAGTTATTATTTTTCTTTTTAATATTTTCTAAATATACTAATGAATAAAACTTATATTTGGCTAGTGTTTATACTTGTTAAGAGTCAAATCAAATTTTGTCCATTTATTTTGCGGATTCAAAAGTACTCATTACTTATATATCACTTGTTTTTATCTATTTATATCGACTTACTAAATATATACTTAATTAAAATGTAATTTCTACAAAACCAAACATGTTTAGCCTTTATTTTAGCTTCTATTTGGGCTCCATTAATTTCAAAATGTATTTTTCTCTCTCTTTTCAATCACACGTTCTTTAATAAAATAATATTACACATAAACTTAAAAATTTTCCTTATTTAACCTTACATTTTTCAAAAAAGAAACTATTACAAAATAATTTTTTTTGGAGCTCAATAATAGCGTAGGATATCAAAAATGTTAAATTATTAAGTCAGAAAAAGAAATACATAATCGTTTGATAACACTTTTACTTAATTGAATGCACAATGCAAAAAATACTTATCTCTAAAAATTTCATTTTTCTGTTAATTTAATGATTTTCCTGTCGTGATTTTATTGATAGTAAGCTGAAACATATTGAATGAAAATCAAAAGAAAGACAACATTTGACCTTACAAGTGAATAATTATTCATTCAGTTGTTTCTTTTTAAGTCTTATCATGAATTTAATTAGTTGCTTAAGTATGTAACCACAATGAAAAGGAGATTTTAACTGTTAACTAAAGAAAATCTTCCATAGTCAAGAAACAACTCGTAGATATATTTTTATTTTCTTTTTAAAGATAATAAACTTCTTAAAATCAAAACCAAGTGGAATCATAACATTCATTTGTTTGATAATATCTTGTTTTGATGATGGGTTCCACCAATCCCATCGCTTTCTACTTAGCCCACATTTGGTGGCAATTTTTTGAAAAAATATTGTTTTGAATAGTAATTTTTTTGGAGAATGTGTAGTTATAAAGTAGAAAAAAAATTTTGGGCTTACGTGTAAAATATTTTATTGTGTGAATGTATGGTTAAAAATGAGTATATAAATTTTTTTTTTTGAAAAAATGAAAGACAAACACGTGCTTAATTATTTGAGTTTCTCTTTCTCCTTAATTCATATGGACATAACATACATACCTAGAGTTACTAGATTGTATATAAATAATGCTGTTAAAGTAATATTAATTCACAAGTCTTCCAAATACCCTAGAAATCGACTCTGATTAACTTCCTCTTCTTCTCCTTCTTCTTTTATCTTAAATAAATTTTCTTTTCATTTAAATAAGGCCTAAACTTTCAGTGCCTTTATACATTAAGAACATCTATGCATACAAGGTGTATAAAACTTCATTAATAAATAATGTTATTCATAGTCAACGAATGTGGTAAGTATCTTATGTGACAACTTATTATTTGAATCATTATCTTATTATTTGAAACAATAAAATTATAGAAAATTAATATCTCGAAAAACAAGCTACCACACAAGATGACTATTAAAGTCGTTGGCTATGAATGACATTACTCATTATATTAGTCTCTGACAACCTAAATGACAACAAAAGTATGTGTAAGACAAAAATGTTGCAATATATAGTTCAAAAGGAATATGCCGTTAATTTTTTTGGGTACAGTTCCTTCTGAAAAATCCTAAATTAACTTAATTGATATTACATTGGATCACAAATTTAATTATGGATTTTACATTGGAACATTATATTATAGATATTAATTTTCGCGATAACATGATCTCAGTACAACATGTCATAAGAGAAAGGGGTCGACCAAAATTATCCTTGCGAGTGATAGTTGATCTAGTTGCTTTATGATAAATAATATTAACGAATGCGATGCTAAATTTATTTAAAAATGCTTGTTGGACGTATGTATTTCAAAAACTTAGAAAATATAGATTTGCAAATCAGTGCTGGATATCTGGTTAAAAAAAAAAAAAAAAACTAATTTGTCCTTGATTATTTATTCATTTTACATTCCCTAATAAGTGCGATCCATTAAATTGAAAAAAGTTTCCACTTTTCCGTAGTTTGAAGATTCAGACACACGTAACTGTTTGGATACAAGTGGATATCTGGTTAAAAAAAAAAAAACTAATTTGTCCTTGATTATTTATTCATTTTACATTCCCTAATAAGTGCGATCCATTAAATTGAAAAAAGTTTCCACTTTTCCGTAGTTTGAAGATTCAGACACACGTAACTGTTTGGATACAAGAAGAGATAGTTAGATACAGTTTTTTAAAATTTTATGAAAGAAATATTAGACCTTAGAGCATCTTTGCTAACCTTTAATGTAAGCCAAATTTGCTTTTAAGTAATTTTTTTTCCAATCTTGTATAGATACAGAATTTTTCTTACTTATAATAAATTGTGAGAGTTGTGAGAGTTCCGTCCAAAAGAGTTCTTTAATTTGAGTGAAGAAGGCGAGTGAAATCATCCTCAACATTTCATTGGGATTTTCGTATTTCAAATAAGGTTTCTTAACTTTTACTTGATATTAACAATCATTGTTCGTAATTTGAATGCTTGAATATTGAACTGGCATCATATATATGTAGGCAAGCCGTGTTTTATTTTAGTGCTTATGAGACAACAACCTTCTAAAAGTCAAGTGAAGCCCATGTTCTTTTGGCAAAATAAGAGACGAGACATGGTAAAGGTGCATTGCGAAAAGGAATCATGCTAATGACCAATCAAGTTCTGGAAAAGATAGCAAGTGTTACTATTATTACTTAAAAAGGCATAGCAAAAGATATTGTGAGAGTTTTGATCAAAACAACGTTTCAATTTAAGTGAAGAAGGCAGGGGATATCAAGCTCAATAATTTATTTATTTTTTGTATTTCAAGAAAAGGTTTTGTGTCTTTACTTGAAATTAGTAAATTTGTAATTTGATTAGCGACTCGATACCGTGTAGATCGTTGTCAAACGTTTTAGAAGAGATGGCAAGTGTTAATATTGTTACACAAAGAGGCATATCAAAACAAATTAAGAGTTTTGGCCAAAAGAGTAATTCCATTTGAGTGAAGGAAAGTAAAATCAACATCAGCATTTTATTGGGATTTTTCATATTTCAAGAAAGGTTTCTTGGTTTTTACTTGAAATGAGAAAGTTAGGGCATGTTCTCTTTACCATTTTCAACCCGTTTTCTGTTTTCGATTTTTCAAAACAGCGAAAACGTGTTCTTTTTCCCATTTTCGAAAATGCATTTTTGAAAACAAGTTAAAAATTTATAAAGAAAACATAAAACGACAAATTTGTAGTTTTGAGTGTTTTCAGTTATAATCAAGTCAATTTTCAAAACTTGTTTTTGGTGTTTTCAAAATAATTTTTCAAAATGTCAAAGAGATCACATTTTCAACGATCTCAAAATGGACACTCAAAACACAAAATTCAAAACACAAAACTGAAACAGAAAGAGAACATTTGAAAACTTATTTGGTTAATTGGTATAGAGAAGACAGTTGGCAATCAAGTTTTAGGGGAAAAAAAAAAACAAGCATTACTATTATTGCACAAAGAGGCATATCAAAAGAAATCGTGAGAGTTTTGGCCACAATAGTAATTCAACTTGAGTGAAGAAGGCAACTGGCTATTTTGTTAGAACTTTTCGTATTTCAAGAAAGGTTACTTGGCTTTTACACGAAATTAGCAAGTCACGTGAACTTTTTTTTTGTGATTTGAAGTATTGATTTGTCACGTACGCGTCAATAATTTGTGAAACGTGTAAATTTGTATTCCTTTCTTATATTTTGTTTTATTTTTTCATTGCATTCGTTAACGTTTAGGGCGATATGAAATTTCTAAGCAAATTCCAACGTCTACNAACGTTTAGGGCGATATGAAATTTCTAAGCAAATTCCAACGTCTACTTTTAAGTTGAAATCGTTGAAAAAAATGCTTATAATACTCCTCTTTGTGTGATTGAGATGGACAAATAATAACAAAAAGAAAGAATAATCCACGCAAAAACAATCAAAGACATATTCACCATTATAATAATAACGATAAATATATTAATATTAATTTTTTATATAACTATACTATATTTCCATGGTAATAATCATTCCTAACATTTTTCTCATTTTTACTCTCATGTCTCCAATTACCATCGTATTTTTATTTTCAATCTTCTATTAATTAGGATATTTTGTCTCCGGTGACAATTTTAATTCAAAAAATTCATTACATGGGCATAAAAATACTTACTTATCTCTCATATTTTTAAATAAGAAAAAAATACAAAAAATCAATATTTATATTTGTCCCTTATTTCAGTGAACACAAGCAAAATATTTGAATAAAAATCTTCATTAGAAACAAGATGTGCTAATTAATTAAAACATAAGGATAATAATACAACAAAACAGTCGAGTATGTTAGTTATCGAACTTTAAAGTTATTGAATTTGTAATATTCAGAAAATTCGTGTCACATCTCAATTCTTGTCCATTTTGGTTTTCAACCATTAATATTAGATTGAAGATTAGGGCTGAATTAACTTTTGTATTTGTCTTTGTGTGAATTTGGTTTGTTGTTCCCAATTTATTTTCAGTTTTCAATTTTGCAAAATATTTAAAACTTGTTTGGTCTTGTATTTTGAAAATGCATTTCTGAAAATAAGATTAAATTTATAACATTAAATTCAAAGTGCATTTTTTATGTTTTGATTGTTTTCAATGAAAAATTCTGAAAACATCAAAATATAGAAAATAGGCGTTTAAATAAAATTTTAATAATTAAAAATTTTAAAAAATAAAAATATAAAATTCAAAAAAAAAATCTTGATAAATTCTAAAATTAGGAAATGATTAAAATTTAAAATTCCAAAAAAATAAATTCTGAAAACGTAAATTTCTAAAAAAAAAAAAAAAAAATCTGTAGAAATAAATTCTAAAAGTTTCTATAAAAATAAAAAATAAAAATAAAAATAGTGCAAGCTGTTAATGGTTTTTTTTTTTTCACAAAAACTCTAAAAAAATATATTTAAATGAACATAGATAAAAATTCTCAATCCATGTCATTAATATTTAGTTTTTATTTCCTATATTTTGCTAACTCAATTTATTATTTATTTTTAATTTACTTTATTGTTAAAAAATATCGTAAGATTCATCAACTTTAAAATGTATATTTACTTAATAAGATATTAACAATTTTTTAACATAAAATTGTTCTATTTTACTTAATAGTGAATTTCATGAAATCAAATGTCATAAAACAATTTCTAAAATAAAAAATAAAAAAATTGACTTAAAAACTTAAAATTGAAACACAAACCAAATGGACCCTTAATTTTTCCTCTTTCCTTAAATCAAACAATTACAGATGTGAATTATTTATTATAGTAACAAATAAAAATAAGTACATATTTAGGAGGAAGATATATAACATTTCCTCTAGAGAATACAACTTAAAGAAATCCACAATCTAGTATAGTGTAACCAAAGAAGAATTTGCCTATACATGCGTCCTTATAAGTGTAATTGCACAAAACATTTATATATTTACCTTCATTATGCAAATTGTTCTATTATATTACTTTTGACATTTCAGCCCCCAATTGAACCATTCTTTTCGCAAATTATCCCCATCATCTCATTTCATCCATTTGCTCCGTCAAATGATCACGTGCTACCCTTGTGTGATTTATTCAATGACATTTTTGGTCTAGACACTAATTGACCATCGTTTTCTGACTAATTCCAGTCGTTCTAATATTATGATATTGTGTGTATAAATTATATGTTTATGTACACATATAATATTACCATTTTAGAATCATTAAGATTAGGGAAAAAAAGATGACCAATTCTTGACCAAGATGTCATTAGAAAAATCACACGAGTGGACTGCACTCAACATTTGACAAAGCAAATGGACGAAATGAGATGACAGTGGTGATTTGCGTAATGAAATTAGTATCGATCTGAGAGCTCAAATATAAAAAAATTTAAAGATTTGCTCGATGAAGAAAAACAATATGAACAATTTGTGCCAATTACCTATTCTTACAATGCTTCGTGTAATCATGCTTTTAGTTAGGTACTTGGTTTGACAACACAATTGTAAAAGCACTTGTCTTATTCCTACATATTTATTATTTATTATATATCACATAACCTTTTTCACAAACAATATTTGATTATCCTATAACATTTGTTAATAATAATATTGTAACTAATTTATCATAACACGGTTATTTTAGTATATATCATATTATTTAAAATTTATTTGTTTAAATTGTTGTATAATTTATATAATATTATATAGAATTACAATACTTCAATATTAACAAGTAATTAGGCATCGACCCTTGTGATTCTTTAGGATCAAAGTAAATGGAATTGTAAGGAAATATTTCTTGAAATTATTCATATAATCAAGAAATTGTATAGAAGCTAGAAGCCAAAACAACATAAATAATTGGATTAGAGAGAGATGGAGTTGGGGGAATATGTTGAATATTAGGGTTTTTGGGAGTCCAAAAGATAACATTTTGATATGTTTTACGTGTGATTTCAACGTATTTGAGATTTTATTAAATATTAAAGATATAATGTAAATAACCAAGAAGCTGATTTTGTTCAACAAGAACTTATTTGACCACAATCAAACACCTCTATATCAAGTAAAAGTGTTTTTTTCCCTCTCCAAGTAGAGCTTTTGGACTTCAATAAAGTCCTCCCAAACATACACTGAATATAATTAATAAAGAGCGAAATACACTTTATGTTAATACTATCTATTTCAATTTACAAAATGCATCACAAGATAGTATCTATAGCCCAAGAAGATAAGACTTTAGGTTAAGTTTCTAGTAGTTTTTCCCTTGTACTTCTTATATTTGTTTAGTGAATATCAAAAAATCTTATATCAATATATGATTTGTTTAAAGATAATAATGCGTAACTTTATTATGTAGTGAAAACATGATGTCATGCAATCGAAACTTAGCACATAAATCATTAAAAATACCACAATATTTGAAACTTTTAATTTATGACTGAAAATAGAGAAGATCCAGCCTTCTAAAGTGGTGGAAGAAGTTGAAGAATATGATAATAATTTTCTTGACCATTCTAAATTATTTTTCTCAGTCCTACCCTTTAGGAAAGTGGTAACTTAAAAATTCATTTTTTTTTTGTCGATTATATTATTACTATAATTAGAGGACATGTGAAATTGGCAAAACCTCGACAAGTGTTCAACTTTGTCCGCCACCTAGTACAATTATCAATCAATTACCATTCTTGCATGTCCAAGTTTCATGAATCTTAAATTTCGCTTTCACATGCAAACAAATACATTCTACTTATAAGCAATTCCAAAATTTGAAATTATTATCTAAGGGTCCGTTTGATAATAAAGGTGAAAAGAAATTTCAATTTCATGTTAGTTTTAAAATAAAAACCCACCAAACACGTAGGAATTCGTTTTCCATAAAAACAAAGAAAATACAGTTTAAAGTGATTGTACGTTGGAATTGAATTTTTACTTCCACATTGCAATCAAACGGCCAAAGTGAAATTCGTTTTCCTCGGATATGATCTTTTTCATGAAATTCGTTGAATCAAATATGGCTTATCTGATTTTTGAAGCAGGAAATCATTTTTCTTATCATTTTAGTTTTGAAGTTCAAATTTTTCTTTCTTCAGAGAATTGAGGAATAAGATAGTAAAATTGTCTTTTCATCACAAAAATGATACTATGAAAGAAGGACCATGGCCTATAGGGAAGCGTCACTTGGCGCTCATAGTATTATTGGCCATGTGCAGCCAGTTTAACCCTAGTTTGAATACCTGCTTAAAACATTGAACATTGAAAGAAAACAGTTGAAAGTACTAGTCCATTCAAATTGGAAGAGGGAAATGTCAATTTTACACTAGGGAATTTTAATAGTGTAGGAAAATAAATAAATTATAACCCACTTGATTAAAAAAATAATTGGAAGAGGGATATGTCAATTATATGTTGTTTCAATATGTCATGTCGAGCTAGCAATTGAAAACTTCTTCCTGTTGAAAAAATTCAATCAAACCTAATAATTGCCAGTGTCCTATCATGTTCCTTTGATTCCCACATATATCATTCCAGTAATTATACAAGGAGGCTCAAAACTAAATGTGGCAGACACAATTAGGGCAGCTTCACCACCGAAGGCAACATGACAATCAAATATATTATTTTCTCTTTTGAAAAATAAATTGAGTTAATGGCAACAAGAGAAATCTATTCAATACTCTATATTACTTTAAAATGAATGTTATAGTTAGAAATGTAAAGTGAATTGAGTCTTTTTATGAATATTTAATGTTGGTCGACGAAGCAAGGCTCATTAAGATTCCCTAGTCGTGCTGGGCTAGACGTGTTTGCGATGATTATTAAATGCAATCTCAATTCCCATTTTCCACCCATCCCATAATTCTTTCGGGGAAAGCCTCGAAGATCCCATGGACTTTCTTCCAAAAATTGCACTTGATGTCTCAATATGGAAGTTGTAACAAAATGATCTTCAATCTAAATTTTTGGTAAGAGTCATTCCCTATTTTTAAGTTCGTTTAGTTTCAATAGACGACTTCCATTCCCTTGATCAAAAAGGTTGATGCACATTTTTAAAAGCTACAACAGATAATTAAAATTTTAAATTTAATAATAAAAAAATGAAAAGAAGAAGAAAAATAATGCATCCCCAAACTCGGCCACAGGGCTAAACAGTTGGCCAAATGACCAAATATTTGGTTATCGGAGCACTTGGGGGATTGTATTTTTTAAATTTTATTAAATAATTATTGGTCGATGTAGATTAAACACTCGCTACAAGTTGGATCGATGGGTCGTAACACGCCATAATTTTTTTTACTGTACAAGGGTTACCATGATACATGAGAGTAGTTAATCGTGTCAAATTCAATATTCATCGTTAAAAGTGAAGTTGATCTAATACGACTCAAGTTACCCCCACAATTTTAACACAAATTCTCACAATAAATATTATTCACAGTGTAAACAACTTACATAATCCATGATCTAGAAAATCGATCCGCCGCTGACTTGCACTATCTTGTCACCCTTGCAATTTGTTTGATGAATCACTTGGTAAATACACAATATTATTGTTTACTTTGATTACATGTTAATTATAAAGTCCTTGCGTGTAATTTTCTTTGTTTGAACATATTGATTAGGACCTTGATTTGTACCATTCATTAAACAATGTCTCTCACATTTCTTTCCTAATACAATTAGGGGTCGTCTTTAATTTTACTTAATTTTTAATTGACGGTTTCAATCCATTTAACTGTTTAAAACAGCAAGTGACGTGCACAGGGGCGGACGCAGAACTTTAAAGTTAGGGATGTACAATCGAACTTGCAAAGAAATCGGGAGAAATTTTATAATAAAAAATTTACGTCCAAAAAAATCACACCCCATGTAATTTTACATCCGAAAATTTACATGGGATGTGACTTTTTCGGATGTAAAATTTCAAAAATTTTTGATAGCATATTCCATATAAAATATCCTAATAAAATGATGAAAATTTTTGTATCGCAAAAATAATAAATGTTAATGAAATAATTGAATTTTTTTTAAAGAAAATGCGAATTAGACGTCTTTCTTTAAGACTCACGTTTAACGTATTTTTAACTATTTTCGATATATATTTGGACTATTCGATATGAACATAATGTAGTTCTTGAATTAAGTTTTAAGGTGAAATAAGCAATTTGTAAATTCGATTAGCGTACGATCGTCGGAGAATTTATTAAATTAGCATGTTATCAAAATTCAAATTTATTGTGATTTTGTCTATGTTTGGTGGAGATTAAAATCAATTTTTTAGTAAATTTTGATAAAAGTTAAACTGTTATGAATTTCATGAAATATGTTATTAAATTTAATTATTAACTTTATTTACATTGAAATCTAAATTTCAATCTATACCAAACATTTAAAAAAAAAAAAAACCTTAAAAGTTGGGGGGGGGGG
>CAIGRP010101145.1:0-11094 GCA_903798385.1 Fraxinus cuspidata | reverse complement strand
ATATATATATATATATATATATATATACTGAAATAAATAGAGAAGTCATGTTATTGAAAGAAACCACCACTAAGCATCCATGCACTATATTTTAGAAATGGAGTCCAAGTCTATATGTATATCCTTGTCAATTTCCCCTAACAATATATTTAGACAAATTTTAATTGACTTTTTGATGTGAATCAATGAATTTCTTAGATGTCAACAATGTCTATTAACGGTAACACAAGAAAAAGGAAGTAAATTTAGTTATTAGTTGGGTTCAGGTGGACTCCATTATTTGGAAAAATCAATAATTATAAGACATGAAAAATCTCAAGCTCTAAAAGAATTCAATTTTAGACTTTTTAAATAAATTAATTAGATTTTTTTTTTTTTTAATAAGTTAATAAGTGGAATTAAGAAAGTCTAATTTGAACAAAGTTGAGTCTCTTATTTGAAAAATAGCACCCGTACACCTTTTGACCTCCCTTTCAAAATATAACTCAATAATGAAATTTTATCTTGGGAAGTAGCACAAAACGTTATCATTGCTTGGACTCATGGTGCAAATCGTTCATATCATTACAAATTTAACATTTACACTATCATTTCAACATTTTCTTGCGAAGTTGATCATTTTCTAGTCATTCCGTCAATTCCTTCTGTCAAATATAGTTAATTGGTGCAAAATGTCTCTATCGTTTGCTTCATTGCACAAAAGATCTTTATCGTCTATTTTCTCCATTAAATCATTGTAAAATAATTAATTTACTTTCCTCTTTAAATGAAAAAATAAAAAGAAAGAAAAAATATAATAAAATAAATAATTGCAGGCAAAGTCCTAAAATTTTCAAATAGTGAAAATGAGCTCCACTTAAAATAACTTAAAACATATTAGAAAAATCCATCTTCCCAAAAAAAAATAAACATTTTCCTCTTAACTGGGTTTGTATTAGAACAGTTAGGATGGGGATTTAAATTTAAACTCTTGAATGAACCCTTTAATAGAAGAAGAAATTCCATCTTCAAACATCATTTTGTAAGGTAAAAGAAACTTGAAAAAATTTAGAGCAAAATATAAAAGTTAATGTAGTGTGTGGTGTATATAAATGCATGTGTGCGCGCACGCGAGAGAGAGAGAGAGAGAGATAAGAATTTGCTAAAAATAACTAAATCCCTAAAAACTCATGTAACTTTGCTGAAAACGAAAATATATTGAAACTTGATTACAAGAAAATATCTAATCCTTGGATGGACCATAGTGGAACGGGAGGATAGGTGGTGGTGGTGGTCGATGGCAGGATACAAAATTGGATAGGGAAGATAACCATTTTGTTTTGTTTTATTTTCTATTTTTAATCATTTTCTTACTTTTTTATACTTTAAATTCTCTTTTTAATTATTTTGGAGGTAGTGGAAGGTAGAGGATGGGGGTAGGAATTGGTGGGGTTAATTGGAAAGATGAAATATTTCTCTTTTATTTGTATGTTTTAAATTGCCTTACGTGAGTTTCGTTTGAATTTCTTTTTATAAAAAAGATGGAATTCTGGTTGCAATTATTTACTTATTTTATATTATTTCTTTCTTTTTTATTTGTTTACTTAAAAAGGATAGTAAATTAGTGATTTTATAATGCTTTAATGAAAACAATATAAAGTTAAGGACCTTTTATACAATGAAGGCAAATAATAACGACATTTTGCACCTATTGATGGAAGAAATTGATGGAAGGAGATGGAAAGGACCAACTCCGCAAAAAAGGTAAAAATGAGGGTGCAATTGTCAAATTTGAAACGATATGGACGATTTGCGCAATGAATGCAAATGATGGGACATTTTGTTCTAATTACCCTTTTTTATCTTCAATCCGTTGCAAAGTATGTCACTTTATTATAAATTTGATATGTACAACTTTTCGGAGCAAATAAAATTTTACTCGGTCTCACAATCTTCGACTATTTTAGTATCATACTGCATCGCTTTATTAAAATTGAAGCATTGAAGTATAAATAAAACTTATCCATTAAAAAAAATTTACTTTCACCATCACATTGAGATATCATAATCTTGATTGTAAAGTTATCGAATTGGACTCAGACTCCTCAAATATCCAAATATAATAATTTCGACAGCTCTTTTTCTTTCCCACAAATAATGTTCAATACAATCTTGCAATAACAAATAAAAGGGAAAAAAACCAAAGAAAGAAAAGAAGTCTTGGAAAGTGAGTTATTATAGTTTCAAAAATCTAAACAAGCTCTAAGTATGATTATATTATTTGGCACTATGATAAAAAGGTGGGCATAACCTATTCGATAATCTATCAACGGCCTGGTCCAGTACAAAATATCTATCTCATTGGAGGAAAGTATAATGGAAACTCGATATTCTACCAAAAGTGCATGTTCATTTGGAGAATTCATCACACTGAGCCCCATTTTGGGGCGTCAGCTCGGGCTCGTCACCGACCTCTGAGAAAATAATATATATATATAAAAAATTAAAATTTTTTAAGTTCAAAGTATTTTTTCATTTATTAATATTTAGTTATTATTTATAACACGTATAAATTGCACAAATTTTAAATACAATAAATAAAATTATAGATTTAAAACGATTTTAAAAAAATACGAGCCAACTCGGCTCGGGCCGAACTTTATTTTTTTGGCTAAGCTTTTGCTCGGCTCGACTCGGGCCCAAAAAAGCTCGAACCCGTTTTGCTCGAGCCGAGCCCTAGCTTTGAGTTTTGGATCGTGGCTCGGCTCGGCTCGACTCGTTGACATGGATAATTGTCATCTTATTGTAAATATGGGTGTAGTATATGTGAACATATATGATAGTTGACCGTTTGATTTTCTACAAGTGAACGATATTGTGAAAAAGTAATTTAGTAGTGTGTAGAGTGTCGAACCTACAAGGACTAAGTATTCAATCGAGTTCAAATTAATTGCAATCTTGATCGACTAGGAAACCTAAATTATCAATTAAACTAATAAAAGTAAGTAAACGTGTTTTCAAATATGTGATATGTATTTCTAAAATGTCGAATATCCCTTATTATTCCATTTTTAGTATAACAATTAAATTGACAATT
This sequence comes from Fraxinus cuspidata, assembly GCA_903798385.1. Classification (NCBI taxonomy): domain Eukaryota; kingdom Viridiplantae; phylum Streptophyta; class Magnoliopsida; order Lamiales; family Oleaceae; genus Fraxinus; species Fraxinus cuspidata. The sequence continues at coordinate 8,018 of CAIGRP010101145.1, read as the reverse complement.
TGAAATCGTTCATATTTGTCAATATTCCTAATTTAATTGAAAATCTATCTCAATAGTGATGAAATCTATTACCCTCATGTGACCCTTCTATCTCTCGACGAAAGATGCAAACATGAAAAATGCATTAACAAGTGCTAAAACACCTATTAAACATCATATAAAACATAATTGTATATTTATATCATCTATCGAATCTTACAATGCGTAAACCATGTTGTCTATATCGATAACAATAAAATCCACTAATAATTCAATTGGTAATCAAGCAATTGAAAAGAACGATAAAAACGATAATAAACATTCACCAATCAAATCAAATTAAAGTCAAAATAATTAATTAAAACTTAAAAATATCATAACAATGATTCATCTCATCCTAACAATGTATAAAACTAGCATAACATATCGAAATTACAAAAAATCATATTTAAGTAAAAAGACATAACCTGAATTTTTGATAAATTGAGAAGATGAAGATGAATCTTAAAATCTTGAATATTTGGTCTCTTGATGAATCTCCACTTGCGTCTTCTCTTCTTTGCCCAAAAATCAAGTTTGAATATTCACTTAATTGACTTCTTAGAGGTTTCTAATATGTATTCTACTGTTAAGTATTTGTAGCAGCAGAAAACTGGTTGAAAATCACATCCAAATTGATTTCCAAAAGAGTTTTAATTGAATAAGAAAAGTTGTTTTCGTACGCGAATTTTTTGTCTTTGTACAGCCGTCGGTATTTTAGCCATAACGTTCTCTCCCGATATCCGATTGAGACGATTCAAAGTGCGTTAAAATGAAAACTCATTACAATTGTGCTAGAAATATGATTTCTCAATTCATACATTTACTATGCCAATGTTTGACTAAAAATCTAGAATATAACTTGTGCGACTGGAAATTGATTTTGATAATATTTTGATCATTTTCCATTCCTTTTTAAGTTCTAATTCCATCAAATTGTCTCCTAATAATCTTTAAAGTATCATCTTGTGGTCCGAATCAATTATTGAATATTTGCAATTTGATTATCAAACTTTGGACTTTGCCCTTTTTCCTTTAATTTCTTTTGTTTCTTTCAACTCATTTTTTATTCATAGAGTTTCACCTATTAAACATAAAATATAATAACTTAGAATATCCTATAAATTGAAATGTTCCTAAGCCTAAGGAGAAACATGATAGGAGGGTGATACCCTATAAATTGGAATGTGCTTGCAAACACATAATCAAAATAAATTTATATGCAATGCTGTACAGTAAGCAGAATAAATAAAAGGGTTAGAAAATTGGATTACCTCAACAAACGCTTAATTTATATTCTTTAGCTAGACTGCATGGATAAATTGGTCATGGTGGCTCATATTGGAATTTTGCTATCTTACACTCCTTACAATTTCCAGTCTTGCATCATCTTTTTGCCCTTCAAACCTTGAACACTCAATTCTCATCTCGTCCAATTTGAGCCTTGTTTCACCATTTGAGCAATATAATTGCACTCTTCCTTAGATTTTTTTTCTAATCTCTTCATGTAATGGGTTCTCGATAGTAGTGTAGATCTTGAATTTCTCTTGCTTATCATCCACTCTCAATGTTAGTTCACCACTTTCAAAGTCCATGATAACTCGGCTTGTTGATAAGAAAGATCTGCCCTAGATAAGTAATACAGCATTCCATGGCTCCTCTGTATCTAAGACAACGAAATCAATCGGGAATATGAATTTGCATACTTTGATGAGCACATTCTCAACCACTACTCGTGAGTAATTGATATGTCCGCCAATTGAAAGGAGATGGATGTGTCCTTCAGCTTTTCCAAACTTAAGTTCATGTAGACAGAAAAAGGCATTAGGTTTATACTTGCTCCTGAGTCTCATAAACAATTAAATTTGAATCACTTCCTATTGCGCAAGATACTTTGACACTTCTTAGATCTTTTAGTTTATGAGGTAATTTTTTCTGCAAGATGGCACTACACTCCTCATTTAACTTGATGGTCTCAAAATCTGTAAACATTCTCTTTCTGGATAGGATCTCCTTTAGAAACTTTGCTTAGTTGGGTATTTGAGAGATAGCTTCAATCAGTGAGATGTTGACATGAAGCTTCTTGAAGATGTCCTAGAACTTTGCGAACTGTTCTTCCAGCTTCCTCTTTTGCAATCTATGTGGGAAGGGTATTTATGGAGCATATTCTCTGATATGAGTGGTTGTATTAACGTTTGGATCCTCAAATACTTTTTCTTTCTCTAATTCTATGTTCTGCTCAAATTTCTCCAAGTGTTCCTCGATCGTGGAAGGCACCTTTTTATTCACTACCACCTGTCTCTCAACTATGATTTTTGGAAGTAGAACCCCGTTGTATGTAGTGACTGCTTCAATCTCATCACTCTCTACAACTTTTACTGTCATTATCTGCTATTTAGGATTTGTCTCATTGTCGCTAGCAGTGCTCCTGGCTGTCTTTCTGAGAGTACCTTAGCTATTTGTCCTATTTGATTTTTCAAATTCTCGATGGTAGCTCCCTGAACTTGCAAAGCCTTATCTGTTCTTTGTATGTGCTATGTAGAGATATCGGCCAATTTAGTAATAAGATCTTCTAATGAAGATTTTTTTTAGTCTGCTGAAAACCTAGCAGCGCAGTCTATAGTAGAGCCATATGAGCTCCCTGATTATTGCTCTTGGGATGATTTCTCCAACCAGGATTGAATGTGTTGGAATAGGAATTATTTTGCTACCCGTGGAAGTTTTGTGCGTAATTAACATCTTCCATTGATTGGACAAATGGACTACCCAGATCTCATGGTTCCCTATACAATGCTTGCATCTTGATCTAGCTGTTTGAATTGCACTCATCTGTTCCACTTTCTGAGCTAAAGCTGCCAGCTACGCTGAGATTGCTACCAATGGATCCACCCAATGTATCCTAGCTACTTTCTGCACTCCTGTTCTTTCTGTAAGCCACTGATAAGAGTGCAAAATGGCACGATTTTCTACTCTTATATGTTGTATTTATGTCATTATTTGACACCTAAATGCACTAAGTACCCTTATATTTTGATTTAGGTTGCAAATGGATGAAAACGGTGGAGATTTGAGGAAATAAGTGAAAATGACCAAAGTGAAAAAAAAGGAAAGTTCAGGGACTAAATTGTAAATACTATAGTCAATTCGGACCACAAGAAAATATTTTGAAAATTTCGAGGAGACAATTGGATGTAATTAGAACTCAAAAAGGAATGGAATATGATCAAAATCAATTTTTAATTCGCACAAGCTATATTCCAGATTTTTAGCCAAAAATTGAGACCCATTTTTTGACACAGTAAACGTTCGAATTAGAAGATATCTAATTCTATCAAAGTTATATTTTCAATGCATCTTGAATGGCCTAAATCAAATATCGGGAAAGAAAGATATGATCAAAATACTTACTGCTATACAAAGACAAAAAATCCGCTTCCGAATGCAACTTTCCTTATTCGACTGGAACTCTTTTGGAAACCAATTTGGATATGATTTTCATCCAAATTTCGACTCCTACAAATACTTAACAATAGAATACATGTGGGGAATGTATCAATACACAACTTTTCTCTCCTTGGTGCTCAAGAAACTCCATGAAGAACTAAAATCCTTGGTGAAGTTAGGGATTAACTCATTAGATTCAGTGGTTTTAGATCCTTTATTCATGTAATCTGGTCTTTATTTGTTAAATGCTTTTAGAATTTAGACTTTCCTTTCATAAACTTATCGTGAAATCATGTTTTTTTCATTATATAATTGAAATATTTGTTGAGTTTCAATTTCATGAGCCTATGTTGAGATTGATTTAACTTTTACTAAATATTTAGTCACGCTCTTTCTATCAAATGATTGAACTAATTGTTGAATTTAATCTCAATTATTTAATTGGTGTGATTCAATTACTACTTTATGCTTGAAGTATATGATCGATCTTTGAATCTGATTTTAATAAAATTGTTCGAATGCATTATAGGAAGTCTAGATTTTAGAACTACCGTTGAATTAAATTAATTTGTGATGTCATATCCTCCGATTAGGGTGTTGGGATGAAAACTTCTAATTGAGTTATAAAAATGAATAATTGATGTAAATGAATTCCGATGCTTCACTGCCTAAATTCATTGATTTTAATTTTACTATCTCAAGACATTGATGTTAGTTTCATTCAAATACTAAATTCGACTACACATTTGAGAGAACATGTCATTATTTTTTTATCCTTTGAGTAATTTTCTATCTCCGTGTGGAATCGACACCCCAAAACCGTGCTACAATATCCGCATTATTCTTTGGGCGTACTCAAATTTTAGCTCCGTTGTCGGGGAAACGGTACAAATTCCAAGGAATCGACTGAAAATGGTGATATCGTTCATTTATTACTCTTTAATTAATTTAATTTTATGATTTGTTATTTTTATTTATTTATTTATTCTCATATAGTTTAGTTCTCGTGTTTTATGAACAGGGATCGAAGCGAGGAAGGAAGCTCTACCGAAAGACCTTTTTCAGTGTTTGAATAACTTTATAACCCTATCTTTGATATCTATGATACTGCATCTATTGCCACAAACATGACATTACACAATAATGTGATTGATAGTGAATATGGCGATGTGCCTTATGGGACTTTATAGGATTAGTTTCACCCCACAAACACATCCACACCATCATGCATCATGTTTCCGCCTTATATGCCACGTATGAAACTTAAATCGGGAATGATTCAACTTATTCCCACTTTTCATGGACTTGAAAATGAAAATCCGTTTGTGAATATTAGGAAATTTGAGGAGGTGGTTGCAACCTTCCACAATCAACATGGTACAACGGATGCAGTCGGTTAAAAATTTTCCCATTCACTTAAAAAATGAGCTAAAAGCTGGTTGTATTTGTTGAGACCACAGTCGATTGGCACTTGAACTGAAATGACTCAAGCATTCTTTAATAAAAACCTCCCCCACCATAAAACTAGCGCCCTTAAGAAGCAAATCTCATCATTCACTCAAAAGAATAATGAGACTTTATACCAAGCTTGAGAAAGATATAATGAATGGCATGCCATCTGCCCCCACCATGGTTATGAGAGTTAGCGCATTGTGAGTTACTTTTATGAGGGATTAACACCTAGGAAGCGTCAATTTGTAGAGATTATGTTTAACAGTGATTTCCTACAAAAGGATTCAGATGAGACTATAGAATATCTAGATAACCTAGCTGAAAAAGCTCATACTTATACTGGACCTAGTGCCACTAATAGTACCAATAGGTCACGACCCACAGAAAACCCCAATAGCATAGGTATCTTTCATCCTAGGGAGGTAGCCTAAGAGCAAAAGTAGAAGCTCTGACTAGAGAACTAGAGATCCTACGTGCTAAAGACTCGAAATCTGTACCGAATGTATCTCGTGTTGAGTCTTGTGGACCATGTTTTGTGTGTGGCGGAACTGATCATCTAGCATAAGAGTGTTCTACTTTTGCAGAGATGGTGGGGGTTTATAAGGAAATCTACAACTCAGGGTGGCTGAATCACCCTAATTTTAGCTGGAAATCTGAAAACCAGGCAACCTGCCCAAACGAATAGACTTATACTACACCATCCTATCAACCCACGTCCTCTAGAAATTTATTAGAAGATACCCTGCAAGCATTTATAGAGGTACAAAGTAAGACTAACTTACCCAAGTAGTTAAGAAAAACAAGGAGATAAAAAATAATATGTCCAAATTAACCAATGCTTTAGTAGTAGTAGTAGTAGAACGTGGGAAATTTTCAGCTCAAGCTCAACCAAATTGTAAAGTGAAGCACATGACACAAACTTCAGGATCAGAAGAAAACAACCTTGGGGAAGTGAATATCATAACCACTCAATCAGGGAAAGTTATAAATCCAATCCCTACAAACCTATGGAAAATGAAGAGAAGTCGAGTAAATCTAAAGAAAGTAGGCCGAGTGAAGAAGTAGTAGAGAATCCATCGAGAGTGCCTTTCTCTCAAGCTCTTAAGCCTACCCTGAAATCCGCTGGACAACATAGTGAAATCTTAGAACACCTTAAGCAAGTAAAAATCAATCTCCCTCTCTTGCATGTCATTTCGCAGGTTCCTTCATATGCTAAAGTTCTTAAAGATTTGTACATTGTGAAAGGAAACACAATGCTAAGAGAACCGCTTTCTTGATCGAGCAAGTGAGTGTTGTGATTGAGCAAAGGATCCCACCAAAATATAAGGACCCTGGTTGTCCTACTGTATTTTGCATCATTGGAAACCATGAATGTGCACAAGCTCTTCTTGATTTAGGGGCTATTGTTAATCTCATGTCTTATGCTGTTTACCTGTCATTAAGTTTAGGTGAAATAAAACTAACATCTGTGGTTTTACAACTAGCTGATATGTCCACTATAAGACCTAATGGAGCAGTTGAGGATGTCTTGGTTCAAATTGATAAATTTTACTACTCCGTGGATTTCTTGGTTTTAGATGTAAAAGTAATTATGAATTATGATTCTAAGATTCCTATTATTCTTGGTAAACATTTTCTTGCCACAGCTAATACTCTTATAAATTGCAGGAATGGTCTAATGAAATTATCTTTTGGGAACATGACCTTAGAAGTCAACATTTTTCACATCACCAAGCAGCCAGAGGAAGATGACGAGTGTCATCAAACTTATATGATTGGTACACTCACTCAAGAAGTATTTGAGGATGTGTTTCTTGGATCAGCGACTACTGACCACGACCCTTTAAAATCTTCTATTTTAAATTCTGAAATTCCAGCAAGTTATAATGATGAAGAGTATTCTAACATTTGTTCTGTTTCTACAGAATTTCAAGATTATAGAACATCACCTGTATTATGTCCAATGAGCATAGTGCACTACAAAGAAGATTGAAACTATCCTTGCTGAATATGGGCTGACGAATGAAATATTGGGTTGAGCCAACGACAATAAACAAAGGCGCTGCTTGAAAGGCAACCCAAGGGAAGTTCATTCATTTCTTTTCTTTTTATTTTCGTATTCCTATTCTAGTTATGTTTGTTTTTTTTCCTGCATTACTATTCCATTGAGTACTTTCACGCTTTTAATCCTTCCGACTTATATTAATTCACTTCAATACTCAGGTGATACCTTTCCTTCTCTTCATTTGGCACTCATTTTTATGCATTGGGGACAATGAAAAATTTGGTTGGGAGAAGAATCAACTTGATTTTGTTGTGAATTGCATATGATTTACATAATTATCATGGAATTCTGTTGTGAATTCTTTACAATAAAAAGAGAGATTTTTTTTTTTTTTGTTTTAGTTTTTGATTTGCTGGATGTTTATGCTTTTGAATGACAAAATATGCCACTGAGAGTTAATTTTGTTCATGAAAATCTAGATGTCATGACACTTGCTGAATTCTTTTTGTGCACACAAGCCTTGCAGTAAGATGGTAGTTTAACACATGTAGTTAGAGGAGTCTCCTGCTGAAATTTTCTTATGAGAGTATTTGTGAGGATTGAGGACCACTATACACTGCAAATGGTAATAAGCATTCATTGATTTTGTGAATTGGACACTTCTTTTGAGAATAACACTATATGGTTTGTGGCAAGATGGTAGATTACTTGGGAAATGATGAAAGTCAATTTAAGACTGACATTTGAGTCTTTCAACTTTTTTTTTTTCAATAATTGCAACCCCGCCAACACACATATACAGCCTTTTCTTCATGCACCTATGCTTGCCATGCCTCTCCACATTTGAGTATAACTTATACGTGCATTTTCCTACCTTTTTACTTCCAATTGTGTAGTAGGTATTGGATGTTTAATTGTGAAGAATAAAGACAAGGAAAACGATAAGAGTTAATATGCGCTCAATAAGGCGGCCCAAAAAAAAATAAAAAGAGAGAATGAAGAAAAGAAAATAATAAGAAAAATGGCATATATATATATATATATATATATATATATATATATATATATATCTATATATATATATCTGTGTGTGTGTGTG
>CAIGRP010101140.1:0-12127 GCA_903798385.1 Fraxinus cuspidata | reverse complement strand
GCTATTTGTCAATATTTTACTCGTTCAGCTGGTATTTATTTACTTAAATATACTACCAACTTTCATACCATGCATAATGTTAACAGGAGTGTAGATTGTCCCGACTAATATGCATTTATGCTTTCACATTCACCTATCAATGAACTCTTCGCTTGTCAATGATCTCAAATAACTACATCCATTTCGTATATATGACCATGACAGATATAACGAACCTTGAACATATCTATTTGCCCCATTTTCGACGTCCTAAATTTTCACTTGCACACTTCACCTTGACACTTGAGCACATACTCATGATTATCGAACTTGTAAACCATGTACTAGAAGTTATTTTGTATGGCATATAATACAACAATGCTCTTCATCAACTTCTTATCCTGAAATCTCTGATTTTTAATAACACATTCTAGGCCATGTCTTGAGACTACAACGTAGTTCTCTTCAATTTTTTTTCTTCTTCTATCGGAAGCATTGTTATCCGCATGCTGGAGGCAAATTCCTGCATTGTTGGAACTGTGGAAGATAATGCTTTAGAACTTAGAATGTTCCTATATGTTCCAATTTTCGAACTTACCATTGAATATAGGGTGTCTAGGACTTGGTCACGTTCAGAAGCATCTTCTTTCGACACATTCGAAATTTCAACACGTAGTTCATAAGCAGTTATCGAGAGATCCTTCCTCTATAGCTCCATGTAGAAAGCAGTGAGTGTCATTTGTAATTTTCACTAGGCCATGTTTTTACGTACATCATACTCTATTTTCAAGCCAGTCATCCTATTATCAATCTTCATCATCGCTGAAGATGATCTTAACAAGATCCACATAATTGCAACCACTTAGTATGAGAAGTCCAAACGTTTTCAAATCACAAGTTAGAAAGTCGTTTACGGAGTCCTTATTTGCATTCACATAACAATAGAAGATGTCTCATAATTTGGTGTAAACGGAGAAGGTTTCTTTCCATAAATATAACATGTTGTAGGGGCGGAAGTGATAACGCTATCACCAGTACATTAAGTATATGTATGCATCAACACCCACACATCTTCATAAGTAATCAATTAGATAAAGTATTCAAATTTATGAGAAAAATCATAGGTTGTGACTCAACATCCAAATAATCCACAAACATCATTCTCGAATATTTTCAAGTTCTAAAATCCATCTAAAAAATCAAATAATTAGTGAATCCAGATGCAGTAATCGCATATATGAAATGATCGATAGTGTGAAATGTAAGACTTATTCATAGATCGTAATATTTACCTTGTTCTTTGGGGAAAAAAATGTTATAGCATACCACCCACAAAATTGAATGTATTAAGAAGGATGAATATTCTACAGCCTGGAATGAATTTTTGAAGTGATTTTCTCAATCGTAGAGCAAGATTGTTTAGAATACCTTGTTTGACAGTCTCGTAGCATCAAAATCATGTTATAACTTGAATTTTCATTTCTTTAGCAGATATAATCAATGTTTTATCGTAATATTTTATCATCGCAAGTTTTAGTTACAACTCAAAAAAAAGTTTCAAATTTATTACTTTAGATGTTTTTATTGAGCGCAGCTACAAAAGACTCTTTATATATTAAGAGTATTTTATGTATTATAGATATTATCATTAAAGAGTCAAAAATTTTATACAGTCCAACTAGTGTTGGCAACGGAGCGGGTTCCCCTCCCCGCGACTTTCCCACCCCGCCCCTCGAGTTAAATGCAATAATTGTTAATTAAGAATAGTGGGTGGGTTTGATTCTTTAAATTTGGAGAGTCAAACCAACCAGTTAAATTAGAGAGTCTATTGAAACTTATGTTTAGACATGGTTCTTTAAAATAAAGTGTATTATATATTTAGGGAATTACATATAAAGTCGAATTTCTTATATTTCATACGTACGATTTTTTCCCAAATAAAAAAAGGGACAAAATTCTCTCCAAATCTCGGGTTGCAAAAGGCCCAAATTTGGGGGTCAAGAACGGCGTCGTTTTGCCAAGAGATGAATTTGGTGGTTCAAATTTATTGATACAAGTCACTTCACACACCACAGAGAATTTGAATGGCCTTGAAAAGTTTAGCGTCAATTCCAGAACAACAGAAATTCAACATTAATTAAACCTATAATATCTCAAATTCTTCTTCTCTCTCCAAGGTAATGAATTCATCTATCCTAATACTTGAGTTATTATTATGAACTAAGTGTGAAGATACTTGCTACAACCTCTTGTTTCTTTTGCCTTTCTGTTTTGAGTTCTTCAAACTGTTAACTTTTTAGGATGTATAGATTTTGAGATAATTTTAAAGGCCGCCTCAATATTTAGTTGAATTTAATTTGTGTATTTAACTGTTGATATGTGAAAGAATTTATGTGGGCACAATGCAAGCTCTGAGCATTTGGCCTTCAAGAAGCGAGTCTTGGCCCTCTTTTGTGGTAACCCGATTGGATTTTGAATTGGTTTCTTGTTACAATTCAATTAAAAGGAAGCAAAGAAGAAAAAAAATTGATTATCTGAGTCATAGGAATGGGAATAGTTTTAGGAGCCAAAAATGGGATATGGGATGTAAGTTCTTTTGTTTATACTCTAGACCTGAAGTTTATACGTTCTCTAAGCCAAAGAAAGGTTGTTTTGGTGAATCTTTTGCGTTGACATGGGCGTCGGAGGAACGAGCGGTTGGGAACAATGTCATGGAAGAAAACATAGATTCCTTGAATGATTTTTCTGAGAATAAGGACTTTGGTCGCATTAGATTGGAGAGCATAAAAGAGAAGGACTCGACCTGTGGCAACGAATATGATACCGAGAGTGGTGACAGTGATGATGATGATAATCGAGAACAAGGGGAACTTCATTTGAAAGAAAAGGTGCGAAGTGAGAATAGTGAAAAGGTGGACTTTGGTCGTGTTCAATTGGAGGGAGTAAAGGGGAGGGACTCGGTCCATGGCAACAAATGTGATACCAAGGGTGATGATGATCGACGACGAATTCATTCGGAAGAAAAGGTGCGTAGAGAGAATAGTACAAGGGTTGATGTCCGGGCACTAGCATTGAGTTTACACTCTGCCACAACTGCAGAGGATGTGGATGAGGTTTTAAGGGACAAGGGTGAACTGCCTCTTCAGGTTTATTCATCTGTACTCAGAGGTTTTGGCAAAGACAAAAGGCTAGATTCTGCAGTGGCTCTTGTTCACTGGCTCAAGAGAAAGAGCAAGGAAACGAATAGTTCTATACAGCTCAATGTGTTTATATATAACAGCCTTTTGGGAGTTGTGAAAGAGACTGAAAATTATGATTTTGTTGAACAAGTAGTAAATGATATGGCTGTGGAAGGGGTTCATCCTAATGTTGTGACATACAATACTTTAATGTGTATTTATATAGAGCAAGGTCGGGAAGTTGAGGCTCTTAATCTTTTCGAAGAAATGCCACAAAAGGGTGTATCTCCATCCCCTGCGTCTTATTCTACGGCCTTATTCGCTTATCAGAGACTGGGAGATGGATTTGGAGCTTTGAAATTTTATGTTGACGTAAAAGACAAGTACCAAAAAGGTGAAATTGGAAAAGATGATGAAAATTGGGAATATGAGTTTTCAAAGTTAGAGAATTTCTGTATTCGTATTTGCTTCCAAGTCATGCGGCATTGGCTTGTGAATAGTGAGAATTTTAGCACTGACTTGTTGCAACTACTGAAGGAGATGAATCTTGCTGGGCTTCGTCCTGAACGTGCAGAACACGAGCGCCTTGTGTGGGCATGTACTCGTGAAGAACACTGTGCTGTGGCTAAGGAATTGTATGCCAGGATAAGAGAATGGGACACTGAAATAAGCTTATCTATATGCAATCATGTCATTTGGTTAATGGGAAAGGCGAAGAAATGGTGGGCAGCTCTTGAAATTTATGAGGATTTGTTGGACAAAGGGCCGAAACCAAATAACATGTCCTATGAACTGATTGTCTCTCATTTTAATATACTTCTGAGTGCAGCTAGAAAAAGAGGAATTTGGAGATGGGGTCTGAGGTTGCTCAACAAAATGGAAGAGAAAGGCCTTAAACCCGGCAGTCGGGAATGGAATTCTGTTCTTGTTGCCTGTTCCAAGGCTTCAGAAACTTCTGCTGCCATTCAGATATTTAAGAGAATGGTCGAACAAGGTGAAAAACCGACAATAATCTCCTACGGAGCATTGCTTAGTGCTCTTGAGAAAGGAAAACTCTACGAGGAGGCCCTTCAGGTTTGGAAACATATGCTTAAAGTCGGCATTGAGCCAAATTTGTATGCATATACTATTATGGCCTCAATTTATGCTGGACAAGGAAAATTCAACATTGTTGATTCCATCATCCGGGAAATGGTTTCGGTTAGGATCGAGCCCACTGTTGTCACATTCAATGCAATTATCAGTGGATGTTCACGAAATGATTTTGGAAGTGCAGCATATGAATGGTTTCAGCGCATGAAACTTCAAAATATAACACCGAACGAGGTTACTTATGAAATGTTGATTGAAGCGCTTGCCAAGGATGGTAAACCGAGACTTGCTTATGAGTTGTATTTGAGGGCTCAGAATGAGGGCCTTGCTCTCTCTTTAAAGGCTTATGATACAGTAGTCCAATCATCAGAGGTATATGGGGCAACAATCGACGTATGCACACTAGGCCCTCGACCACCGGAGAAAAAGAGAAAAGTGCAGATCAGGAAAAATTTATCGGAATTTTGTAGTATAGCTGATGTTCCTAGAAGAAGTAAACCATTCGACAGACAAGAAATTTATACTTCACAGAAAGAAGGATTACACAAGTGAATATTGAAATTCTGCGAGTATCTATACTGCCATTTGTGTGCACTTTAAAGCAAGAAAGGGTCCTTTTCTTTATGCAAAGTTCTTAAAAGGTAAAATTTGTTAAATTGCTATACGTAGCAGATATTCAGTTTCACGAACAATGCTAGGAGAATAGTATCGACAATGCTCTTGTTAACTAATGTTGTTGAGATTCTTCCATACTAAATTGATCTTTCAGGTTACTTTTATAGAGACGTTTAGATTTCTCTACTTGTAAACCTGGAGAATGAATTGGATAATCTTGATTATGATTCTGCCTATTCTCATAATTAAAGAATGCATTCTGATATCTGATATCAGTGTTGGTTACTCTTTCGGGTGTGACAAGATTGATGTTTGAAGGATATTCTGCCATATCAATAGTTTCACTACTTGTCCTGAAATTCTATATGCTATATCCCTTTGGAATTTATATTATCTTTTCCAGACGCTTTTCATACAGCGGCTCAGCTCTACCCGTATCCTTATTCTACATCTCCCTGTACTACATCTTCGAGGACACAAGTTACGTGAGTATAAAAATCAGAATTTGACGTCGGTTTTAGGAAAGAACTTGCCTGCATATGATGATTGGTTTGAAATTGCACAACTTCATGCACTAGGCACGTGCTTAGAGGAGACGAGAGAAATTAGGCATATCATTGCCTTGCCATTTCACCGTGAGCTCATCATCAAGTGTGTAGAAATATCGGGTTTTTAGAGCACTTGTCTTTTTTTTTTAATCGGTAAAAGTAAATTACTATAGATCAAAACCTCATGTACAACTCAGGGTATACCCGAGTAAAACAACAATCATGTGGGACATACAACTATTTCGGGCTTTCCCGAGCAAACAAAGAAAAAAAATGTATAAATGAAATGGACTAATGACCCATAGCGAACGATTCAAAATGAATTAAAACATTTGGATATAAAGAGAGCATATATTTGTATACATGTGTTTTGATTCGTCTAATAATACTATCGACATAGAGTAAAGTCTTCAAAAGTCCTCCCATTTCTTGCGATTCAGACGTAGCAGACGGTGCTCACTAATGCAATCCTCTTGACTTTGCTTTGCCAAGATGTCCTAGCCTCCTTGATCTACTTTAATGCACTAGCAATAGTTGTCATCGCTCTTCTAATGCCCACCCACTCCTTGATATTCTTCCAAACACATGAAGAGAAGGGACATTAAAAAAATAAATGATAGCTAGTTTTCACATGTGATGCACAAAAAACACAAGTAAAATCAACATTAAGATACGATAACCTGTCTTTGGTGAGCAACTTTGATTGCGTCCCAACCAAAGAATGAAAGAGTGCTTCGATGTGATGTACGGTCTCCATACTTCAGTAGTCCAACCCTTCTTTACTCCATCTTGTCTGAAGAATTCATAGGCCCTACGCATACAAAAACAACCCACCTTTGTCCATGTAGTTAGCTTGGCCGTAGCACCCTGCACTGTCGAAAATGTCTGATCACATTGCATTGCCATAGCTGCCTACTTGCACAGCTGCAGCAGGCTGCCCCATCAAGTCTATGATTTCAGTAGTTTTTTGAATAGTGGTGAGTCATCTTTCCTTAGCAAAACATTCCAAATACTTGCCCCCATTAAATAAAACTGATTTACCCAACGTATCCAAAGTGTTTTCTTCTTTTGATGAATATTCCAAAGTGATTTAGCAAGTAATGTCGAATTCCATCTTTTCATGTCTTTAAATCCAAAGTCACCTTTATATTTCGGTAGGCAAACATCCCTCCACGCTACAAAAAGCTTCTTAGATCTCCAAAGGAAATTACGAAGCAGACAAATGATTCTTGAAATGATAGTTGTCGGGATAGGAAAATATAGAAAACCAAAAACATTCAACTCTTTGGAGCACCGCCAAACGGAGCACTTTTCTGACGGATGATTGAATGCTGATGACTGAAAAAAATTTCTTGAGTAATGTACAATTATTTGGTGGGACAATTTTTCAGACATTAACATCAACATTAGGTGGGTGTTTGGTCAAGATTAACATTATATTTTTAGTAGATTGTGATTGAAATTTTTGAAATGTGTGGTTGAAAAATTATGGGACCCATAAAAGATGTAGTTAATATTGATTGTTTGACTTTGATTTAAATTAAAATTTGATTTTAATCCAAAACAAACAGAGTCTAGATAATGTTTACTTATTTTTCATTTGGATAGAACGTTTTGGAAGATCCCTTTTCTTGTTTCTAATTTAGAAAACATCATCCTGAGCTGACGTGTTTAGAATTGGATTGTCAAATCAATCAATTTGTCCCATAGGTCCAATGTCCGGACTGGAAAATCTTAGAGATTATTAATTTATAAAAGTTATGCTTGTACTCTGGAACACACAAGGGTTCACTAAAATAGGTGAGTAGGCCTAATATAGATAGGTGTAGCAACTGACAAGTCTAGAGGCAATATTGCACCATGCTCAGATGAAGAGGGCATTTCCATCTCTTTACCTAGATTATGTAGATTCTGCCTGCCCATCCACATCTGCCTCCTGAGAGAGAGTGAGGAGCATAACTTGAACGAACTCGCCCAATTGCAGCATGCTAGGCCTAGATTTGGTAGGCAACTACCAGCCCGGCCGATATGGCCATTTTATGGCCGATGTCCATATCATGGGCAGATCGGAGCCAGTCCCAGGCTAGTTTTCATTTCTGAATCCGACTTGTCCAAAATTGCCTCAAGGATGTATCACGAGAGGAAAATTAGCACGCTTAAAACATATTTAGGAGAAAAAGGCAAGTGCAGAACTTCGAGTTACAAGAATATTGATTCCTATGTATAGTAACATCTGCTGAACTCAAGTACGATCTCATAACAAGATAAAATATATTAAAGCACTAAAAAGATGGGACTTTTTCGAATTCAATTCCTCAAATTTCCCATATCTCAAACATCGTCCTGAACTGAATAGACCCTTGGAAAAAGTAACATATACAGAGAGATTATAACAGGAATTCTATTCCTTCTTCCTCGAGTCCTTGAGTTGTCCCCTCTTCCTAATCCCAAGGCAGAACTTCAGACGCCAAGCATCAACAATAGACTCTGGCAAGGAATATAGCAAACCCCATAGAAGAGAGTGGGGCCAGTATGGCGTGCATCGTGGTTCGTAGCCTATCCAACGAAGGGCAGCCCGAGCATAACCATCTGTCGATGGTACAAAGAAGGAGGAACGTTTGATGGATGCCATTTTTGTTGCCACGTACAAGGGGACCTACATTTATAAAATAATAAGAAACTGAAGAATACAAGAGAAGATTTCCAGTACCCAGAAGGCCAGAACTTTCTGGTTGCAAAGAGTGGGCAGTTTAGGAGATGCAGCAAGAATATTACACTACATTAAGGTTGCATGTTTTTTCCATGTAAAATTCTTGTCTTTCAGACATTTACGGGGTTCAAACTAAAATCCAAACCCATATTTTGGTTTTCCATGCAGAGGGCTGGAACATGAAGTCTGTTGGGAAACATGTTATAGACTAAACCTTAATCCCTAACTTCAAAGGATATAATAAATAAGTCGAAATCAGAAACACGCAAAGCAACCACATAGATTTACAGTGGTTCACCCTCACTATGAGTGCTACGTCCACTTGTCGGTATAGATTTTTCAATATTATGATGGAGATTATACTGTTTTATGACACACACCTCTGTCTTGTCTACACAAAAAATGCCACCCCCACCGCACAAGTAGGATCCGTACAGTCCAACAAAATAAATTAGAGCATAGGCATGTCAAAACAATATAGTTCTCCAGCCGAAAACCCACAAGGATTTAATTTATAGAAATAAGCTATTCAATGCGAATTAGATAGAGTTTGAAGTTTCACAAATATCAAAAGTATCAGACTACAAGAATAGAGAATTAAAAAAAATGAATAGAACAAAGATAAATTGCGTAGTACAGTGTCTATTCATAACTCAAAAGCTTCATTCATTTCTTCATATTAAAGATTCATTCACCTCGAAGGACAAATGAAAGACTATTGACTAGTGTGGAGCCTAATTAGACTATTCTTTTTCCCTCGACTGCAAATTTAACCACCATAAATGTCTTAAGTTACTGTTTGTGTTTTTCTTTCTGTTATAGTTCGTTCCTCATTGTGTCTCGGGTTGGGTTAGGCATTAATCCATAAAAAGAAAGTGGCCATGTAAAGTCAAGTTAATGCAAGGAAGACATCCCTATTCCACAACACGAGCATCCAACAGGAAACAGAATGCTTACGAAATTCTATTACACTTTACACACAACTGAATCTGGGTTCAGAGCGATACCTGACACTGCACATCAATCCCGCTTTTCTTGTACTCCACATAGAGGCATCTTGAGAACTGATCAATATATCTGAAAGTAAACTAACCAATTTTATTCAATGTTGTTCAGAACAAAACAGACCATGTATATTCTCCCATGAGCACAGCCATAATTATCCGACTCAAATAATTTGCTAAATCTCTTGTTATGTAACAAGATGGAGTACCTTAAATCCACAAGTACAAATCCATGTATATCGGGAGTCAATATATCATTAAGCTCCCTAGAAAAAACTAGTTTTGAAAATGGATGAAAATATCTGCTTTTCTGAATTAAATTGTATGTAAGTTCCAATTTGTCTACAGAGTTCAGTTTATATTTTACCACCCTACCGACCAAAAACTTGAATCTTAGCATCCGAAAAGTGTGTGTGTACAAACAATCGAGACCTGTATTCAGAATTTCCCAAACCAGCGAAAAGGGAAAAGTCCAGATCTTTTCATGTTCATTAATTTTCTCTATCCTCCTAAAAATCCAGTCCACCATAAAGAAATCCACCAAAAAAAACAAGAAAACAAGAAAAAAAAATATAAAAGCATTACAGAAATTATACTTACGCTTTGGTGGCAGCATAAACAGCATAAAGAGGATCAGAAGGGATAACCATGGCAGCACCAGACCCTATATTAACAATAGCCCCCCTTTTCCTCTCCAACATCCCAGGTAAAACAGCTTGAGTAACCTTTGTAGTGCCCTCAACATTAACCTTAATCAAATCATTTAACAATTTTTCATCTACTTCATGGAAAAACCTTGCATAAGGATAAGAAACCCCAACATTATTGATTAAAATCCCAATATCCAGTCCTTGAATTGTCTCTTCAATTCTTTCTACTCCATCATTCAAATCACCTGAAAAATCAACCACCACAGACTTGATCTGGGTAGCCCCGCGTTTGGACTTGATTGAGTCCGAAACTTCCCGGAGCTTATCCGGATTCCGACCCACAAGAACCAGGTTCAGCCCCTTCCGGGCCAACTGAAAAGCAAAGGCTTTGCCTATGCCGTCAGTAGGGCCGGTGACCAGAGCCCAAGATCCGTATTTCTTGAGATTCTTTCCGGGTCGGAGAAAATTCACGTAGACCCAATTCAGAATGGTGAATGAACATTTGAATAGTGATAAAAACCCAAGTGCTAGTAGCGGAAAAAGCCATGTGGGCTGGGATTTGAGCTGTTCCAATATACACTCCGCCATGGGTGACGGATCTAAGAATTTGATGGGAGTTAATTTCTAGGAGAGTAAAATAGCACTCAAACAACAAATACAACAAAAGGCTTGGATTCTTTAGCTAATTTATTGCATGTGGGTTGTGCAAATGAGCAAGCAAATGAATTTATAAAAACTTCCCCGAATGGAGATTGGGTGGGTGGATAGGTGTCTAGAATAAATATTGATAGTTAGGCGGAAACAGCTGCCGAATTTATTGTTTGTGCAAACAAATTCGTATTAACTCCAGGGGATTAGGGTATTTCATGATCCAGGTAGTTGAGGCTGATGAGCTGAAATTTGGTTTTAGGTTATCCATAAATAATATATATGCTTGTACTATTCTAGTCAATTTTCATGCACAGGAAACTATTCCCTGAGTTTGTTCAGCACTCCTGTTATGTTGATTTTTTAAAAAGTAATTCTACGAAGATATTGCGAGAAATGTCTATTTTCACAGTCATACAAAAATAGGGATAACTGCAACAGCAGTATCAAATCTTTCATTTACTAGCAGTGTCAAGGATCGCAACTTTACTTAGCCCCTTGACCCAATCGCAGCTGCAGTTTGCCCAACTTCGACCGCACGTTATAAATATTAATTTTGCTTGAGTTGTAATTTCATTTCCATTATAACAGTTTATTTCAATTGTAAAATAGTTCTGATATTAGTAAACGTTTAGTATGATTTTTCGTCATTTAAACTTCTACTTCTATCACTTAGATTTTGTTTCGCAAGCTATTATATGGGGGTATTAGTCATTCAAAAATCTTTCAAACTTACTAGTGTTCGCACCCTGCACCAGCCATTGTAATTTTCTGCTTTCAATCAATTGTAATTTTCGCTTTCATCAATCGATGATCAATTTACTTTCAATGCATTTAAATTTTTTGTTGTAAGCTTTCTACAAATTGTAATCAAATTTTCTTTTGTCCCGAAATGATCGAGAAAAGGCGGGAGATAATCTTGCAGAGCAGACTATTGCCACACGGTGTCCCTTTCTACGCCAAAAAGAAAGGCACCTCGTGAAAATTGATATTAGAACTGCAGTTCATGACCCTCGATAAGGAAGCTATAGATCCAATTATATCAAACACTACAGAAGTCATAGATCCTCAAAATGGGACTACGAAACAGCGCGTAAATGCGCTTGATAAGACAACTATTAGGTTGTGCCATACTGTGTAAGGCCTTGAGGAAAAAGTCGGGGTAATAGAGACGAAAATTCGTGAATTACATATCCAATTGAATGAAAGCCGAAAGGCTTGCACAACAAAGACTGAAGTTGTTGCAATCATGCCTGATCTGCAGGATGAAATGGAAGCGTTGAGAGCTCAATTACGAGTACTTCAACGTTCGGTTGGCAATGGACAAGCCCCCGCACAAAAGTATGTTCCCAGACTCAGAATTCCGGGACCGTGTACCTACGGAAGGTACACGATGCAAAACAAGTCGAGAACTTCTTGTTTGATAAGGAACAATACTTTCTTGCGGCTTCGATCGAAGACGAAGTAAGAAATATTACAACAGCTACCATGTATCTCAGTGTAGATGTAAAATTATGGTGGCAGACAAAATATGCTGGTATTTAGGCCAACAGAGTCCGTATAGATTCTTGGGATCTTTTCAAGGAAGCGATCAGATCGCAGTTCTTCCCAAAAAATGTGGAATATAAGCATGGCGAGCACTACAAGAACTGAAACATACAAGCTCCATCAAGGAGCACGTGAAAGCCTTTTCAGGACATAT
>CAIGRP010101134.1:0-15844 GCA_903798385.1 Fraxinus cuspidata | reverse complement strand
AGTGTGCTTGGAAAAGAAGATGTGATATAAAGTTGATTGTTTTATTATAATAATAGAGCCACGATAATTTAGTGGTTAGATTATGATGTATGCAATGATGTAAGAGGACGAATAATTAAGCCTCGTGTGATTGTATAAATAGAAGCCATTTGGCTAGTAGGAAAAAAAAACATTTGAGCACCCAAACTATGAGATAACTAAACTTTTCTTTTGATTCCAAAGATATCAATAAAATTTCAATTCTTTGAAAAAATATGAGTCTCTAAATCTTATTCCCATAGATTCTTGAAATATCTTAGAAAAAGATCTTTTTTTCTTATTTTTAGCAATTAAATGCAGTTTTCTTTAACCAAAGTTTAGAGATTTAATCTTTAGGAACAATACAGTGAGGGCAAGAAACCGAAAAAGCAAAAATCCCATTGAGTTGAGGGAACAATTTGCATATTCAGAGCCTGAAGGTCACTTGGTTCTAAGAATAAAAATCCAGATCAAAGCTAAGGTAAAACTATTATTTTTGCTAAAAGTTAGAAAGATTTCTTTTAAGATCTTAGAGAATCGTAGGGATTATTTATTATGTTTTATAATGTTTGTATGTTTATATTGTTTTGATATATGAGGATGACAAGATATACAATAAAAAGAATAAGTAATTTATTAGAAATATTGTTAGAAAAAATAAAAAATATTACTTCTCAACTAGATAATATGAACGAATTATCTAAAGAATACTATAGATTGGAAGAAGAATTTAAACAATATATTAATAATTATTCTAATCTATTAAGTCGTAGATGAGATTTGTATATTAAGATTCAAAATAAAAGAATAGAAGAAATATAAGATAGATAAGATAGTTTTAGAACTATTCTAATGTAAGGATATATGTTGCAATATATAATAATTCATTTCATTAAGGGTAAGATAGACTTTTATCAATAAAATAATGCTATTTAACTTACAAATATTGAGATAGGGATTTTCTTCCAAATATATTGTTTGACTATGCATTTTAACAAAGAATCCCTTTAGGAAAGTATTCAATATTAGGATTATTCCAGAATTTTTTTCTATGGTCTTCCTCAACAGGAATAGCGTTCCAAACATGATTGGATTTCAGTTTTGCATTGCATATAGAGTTACTAACTGCAGTTCTCGTAGGCTCCCAACTATTTGATAGTGATGCCAATAGAATTAGTAACATACCTCATTATCAAATTTAATCTCAATCGAGACCAATTAATTGACAAATGTATTGAATTTAGCACCTTCAACCATCTTCAAGTTAAAATAACTTTTCATTAGATGTATCTTTTACACAGAGATTCTCATACATATCGGACAATACGTTCATTAATTTTGATGTATTTTCTGTTGCCACATTGTAACTAACATTTTTCAAAAGTGTTAACCGGATAACACCCAACACTTAACAATCAAGGAGCTCTCATTTATCGTCCTTCATTCATTTCGACTTCTCATTAGATGGATGGTGCAGTTTTTTATTATATTGATAATCATCAATTTGCACTCTCCAGAATATAAAATTCATATTATCAAGTTTGCAGATCCCTATTGACGTTTCTTCTTTGTTGGCCATTGCTCTCAATCAAAATTAAGGGTTTTGATACCAATTGTTGAGAATTAGAAACTTAATTTTATACTACCAAGAGCAATAAAATTGCAATAACAATTTTACAAGAATGAGTCTACATAGTTGCTACACGCTTCTATGAAAAAAATTTACAAGAGAATAATCGCACACTATATTCTCTAACATCTCTCATTTTAATAATGATATAAAATTCTAATGACAACTCTCTATTTATAAGAAAAATTAGGTTCAACATGAAATTACGAGGTTGATTCGCTTGCTGATTCTGTATAACGATAATAATTAGGCTCCACAATTAACATGGACAAACGGAAATAAATGAAGTGACTGATGGAAAAAAAGCTAAGTTAAACTCTCTATATTAAAACAAAATTTTAAAAATGAATAATCGAAATAGAAGCAATCCGTAAGTTCCGTGAATAAACACCCGTTTTCAATAGTTTCACGAAATATAGTGGAGGGAGTGGCTCTCAAGTCTCCACAAGAATTACACCGTCGTTAGTAAATGTGGCTTGGCCAAAAAGGACAGGTAAAAAAAAATGTGGTAGGTAGTATGCTTTTCCGTGAAAATTTGGTGATTTCATTTACATAGGCCACAGGTGTTTTTTAAGATAATTTGGTAAATTATTTAGTTCCTGTTTGACAATCATACTTTACAAAAAGAAAAAAATATTCGAATAGTAATTTTTAAGAGAAAGAATAGTTAAAAATAGAAAAAAGAAAATTTTAATTTACTTGTAAAATATTATATAGAAAAAAGAGTTTGAAAAATATGATTGTCAAACATACTCACATGAATTTTTAATATCAATATTAAATAATGAGGTGGAATTCTAAAGTTTTAGATTTAATTTTGGCTCATTAATAGGTTAGTCCGAGGATTTCACGTTCTAAGAACATTTTTAAAAGACTTTCTAAATACAAAATATTCTATATTTTAGAGAGTCGATGCTTAGTGTATTTTTAAGAGATTATCTATTTTTAAAGAGTATATTCTACAATTTAGAAAATAAAAAATTTTAAATACTCTAACAAGCTCTTTATATTTAACACTTGATTGACACAGAAAATATTTCTTAAAAAAAGAAATGTTTTCCTTGTTTTGAGGAAAACAAAAATCTACCTCCCCCAAAGAAAAAAAAATGGTAATCAAATACTCCAAAAATTGGAATTCATGTAAAAATGCCAATTTTCTTGAAAATTTTTCCTATCAGTCAAACCCTTTGTTTTTTACTATATTTTATTTTCATTAACTTCCCACCAATTTATTATATTATTTTCTCTACTGAAAATTGAAATAATTTGAATATATTTAATTCTAGAGAGTATGTTTGTCTTTTCAAATTTGGAGAGCCAAAGTTACTCTCTAAATTAAAATATTAATTTAAAGAGTCACTTGAAGTATAATATTAAGAGTTAACTTTTTAAAATAGAGAACACCTTATGCTTAAAAAAATCTCTTGGAGATTCTCTTAAACAATAAAACTAAGCTCTAAGAGATTATATTTTAACTTTTAAAATGAAGAGTGGATTTAACTTTCTATATTTGGAGAGTTAAACTCATTATTTATTTTTAATTAACAATGATTATATTTGAAGTTACAAATTTTAATACTATACAATTTAAATTATTATATTCATATTTGCATTGATTGACCGTTAACATATAAAAAAATTATGTTAAATAAGAGAGTATGAGAAATCAATAAATATTAATTGGAGAAAAAAAAATAAAAAGTCAAAATTGAGAATATTGTTGGAGTGCATAAAAAAATTTACTCTTTAAATTTAAAGACGTTCTCTATTTTGTATAAAATGTTCTTTATAAATAGAGTCTCTTAGAAATGTTTTAAGTTTTGTAATTGATTTTTGACTCGTTAATATGTTGGTTCAGATCTAAACAAATGTCCCAAGAATTAGCCATGGCAAGTGAGTCCACCTGCTAGTGAGCTCAGCTCGCTAAACACAGGATAATGAGGGTTAGGCTTGTTTATAAGTTAGTCTGAGCTGAATGGAATTCATCCATACAAGTAAGGGTGGACAAAAAATTTAAAAATCAATTAAATTCAATCGAGTCGGGTCGGGTCGATTTGGATCGATTTAAATTCAAAAATCAGTTTGGTTCGATTAATTTTAATCATTAAAAAGCCTGGTTGTTGGTTGCGATTTAAACAACCAACCCATCAATTAACCGACCCAACATGTTGGTACTTTTTTTTTTGTTTTTTATTTTAAAATTTGTACTTTTAAACTTAAAAATAGAATAATAAATATGCAAATATAATCTTTCTCAAAAGTTTGTCTACCATCAACGCCTCTTCAAGAAAGAGAAAAAAAAAAAAAGCAAAGAGAAGAATTATTTGTTGTAAACTCTAAATTCAAATTATAGCCTTACTTTCATTTCGGTGTAATTATTTGTGAATGAATTAATGAAAGTTATATACATACAGCCATAGTTTTTATTATCACTGTATTTTTAATTTTTTCCTATAAATATGAGACTTTTGTTCTTAATTAAAAAAAAGTATTTTTACTTATTTAATTTTCTATCTAATTTATGACACGATATCAACATGGTTATCTAAATAAAATAAAAAATTATAGCAAATTAATTTGAATGATGAACATGACACGGTGGAATTAAAGTTGTGAATCCTTGCGTCAATTGCCAGGAAGACACGGTCTCCAAGATGATACTAAGGTAATTCTTTTGTATCAGAATTATACCACAGTATTTAGAAGACACGTTAAACTGGGGTGGGGGTAGGGATAGGGATAGGGGTGGGCTAGAGTAGGGAAGAAAGATGAACAGTATCTCAATTTTTGTTTTATTTTTTATTTAATTTTTTGATTATTTTATTGGAGAAATATAAAGTTATAAATTTTCTCTTTCAAAATCAAATTGTCGTCAAATTGACTTTTTTGGGTTGATCAATGGGTAAGTTGACAGAAAATAGATGGAAGGACGGTTTAAGCAATCAAATATACAACTAATAATGAAAATACCTAAAAATAAAAGGTAAGAACGTTTTGCATAATAACATTGAAATTTAGAAACGTGCTAATTATCCCGTTGTATAAAATTGGCATTCAAGTGTAATTACACTGGTTTGATTTTGAGATGGGGTGCATTGTACACCTTTTTTTGGACATTAGTTTTGTATGCAATCATTATAAAACTCATCATGATTTAGAGTAACGCGTTTGAAATGAAAATATTCTTTGTATTGATCCTGATTTATAAAATATTGTGTAAGCATGAAAATACGTCCTTGGATTTGCACATCATGATTTATATACTAATCAATGATGAAACCATATCATCTACATGATTATTAAATAATCTTCGTTTTTAACCTGATTATATATTTTTAGAAGTTCTTTCATAAATTTTAAATTCATTATTTATCATGTTATTACTCTTGAAAAAGAACAACTCCTTAAATATTAATATTTTGGAAGAAAACATACTCCTGAAAAGTTAATATTTTTAATTAATAGTTCATTGTTACTCCTAAAATAGCACACTATTATTTACATATATTATAGTTAGATTTTACTTGCTCCTGTAGAACATAATTAAATACGATCAAACATAAATTATATTTTTATATGATTTATTATTTTAAATAATAATTTGTTATTACTTCTGAAAAGCATGACATTACAATTTCAATATTTCAGAAAAATATTGAAATATTGTTCTTGAAGAAGCTATGATAAAACACAACGTGCTATCACAACAACACATCTCATAAAACACTACATGCTCCAGGAAAGAATATCATTACAATTTCAACGTTTCAGAAATATTTATTCTAAACGAATATGATATTGATTTTCTCAAAGAAATACAACGCATATTATATGAATATTTCAGAAGAATATCGCACCGTTGCTCGTGTAGAGTACATATTTTAATATTATATTATTTAACTCGAAAAGCAGAACGAATCGTTAATGTCATTATTCTAAAAGATTGTTGTATTTATACACTTCAATAGCTATTTGTAGTGTACATTTTTACCCAATAATGCATTTTTTTGTTTGATGTGATGGAGAATATGTGGTTGAAAAAGAAGAAAAAATTATTGATGTAATGAAAAATATTATTTTATTAAAAATTGTGTGGTTGAAAATGATAGAAGAATGAGAATGAAAAAATAACGTGGCTTAACAGAGCCTATCTCATTGTGTTTATGAAGAAAGTGAAACTTAATATGAAGAAATATGTTGATGTTCCTAAAAAAACACAACCCAACTGCAAAAATATTCAAAAAGAATATTAGATTATTTTTTCATTATTGCTGAAGGAATTATTTTTTGTACTCGTGAAAAAGCACAAATTTTGATATTACAATATGTTGAAAAAAAATTGTATAAATTTATAAATTTTAGTTCTCTAATAATATCACTTTATACTCCCGAAGTAGTACAAATCTCGATAAATACCATAAGTTAAAAAGCATGTTTTTTCCCATGTCTCATACACATATTATGTTTAGCTTTCTTTGTTAAGCTAATGAATCTTAATCATTTTTATGAGAAGTAATTGCGAATTGTTAGTTCATAACCTTAAAGAGAAAAGGCTTTGATTATATCTAAATTCTATCATTTATTGATTGTTATTATTTTTTTATTATAGTTGGTTCGAATGCTATGAAGGAGTTACTGTGCTTTGTCTTGAGTACATTCGTACGGAAAAAGAATTACATATTTGGAACTAATGAACCTAGAATTTGCATAAGATAGAAAAAAAAAATTTTGGTGATCACGACTTAACATCAAAGGGCATGTAATACAATATTTTTTTTGAACCTACGTGAAATCCTACCAATTTAATGTGTCATATATATATATATAAGTTTGTCATCCACCATTTCTAATGCATTACATAAATATTTTGTTCACGGTGAATTATTTATACTAATTTTCCGCGTCTTTGAGAATATAAAATTTGAACATGTGGTGTGTGTGTGTATACCACATGTTGAATTTTGTTCAAAATTGAAATTTTAAACTAAATTGTTAAATTTATATGTGATCATTTAAATATCTAAATTCCTTTGGACTATTTTGAAATCATTGATTCAAATATCAACTGGAGATTAAAGTTAATTCTTAATAGATATTAGGGAAAATTGCAATCACGGTATCAAACATTTAATTTAGTAGTAGACTTTGTTCAAATCTTTCATTTGTGACACCATAGAAACCAAATCTTTAAAAAATCGCAACTCAAATCAAAATTGACGGATTCCGTTAATTTGACCTTAGAAACTGTCGTGGACCCCAGAAATTAAAAATTTAATAATTCTTCACAAATAAGCTAAAGATATTTTGGATATAATATATTTCTCATATTAAATCAAAAATTAAAAAAATAAAAAACAAAATCACAACTCACCTCCATCTCCTTCTTCCCCACCCCAATCATTACCCAAAACCAAAACTACTCCAACTAGTTGTTGGCCGCCACGCCACGCCATCGCCATCACCAACGCCGTTATCGCCTAAATTTATAGGTTAGGTGACCTCTACCAAGTCTTCATCTCCAATCCACCTAACGGTTACCCTCTTCAATCAAAAAGCTTGTGGCTGCTCGAAATTGGAAGTGCAATCATTACCTAAAACCAAAACTACTCCAACTAGTTGTTGGCCGCCACGCCACGCCATCGCCAACACCAACGCCGTTACCACCTAAATTTATAGGTTAGGTGACCTCTACCTAGTCTTCATCTCCAATCCACCTAACGGTTACCCTCTTCAATCAAAACGCTAGGGGCTGCTCGAAATTGGAAGTGCATGTTTTTGATGAAATTTACTAGTAGCACCGACAACGTAGGGGCTTTAGATGATTCAAAATTCAAAGGTGGTAAAGCCATGTGATGAGTCCAGCTCGAAGTGGCCAAATTGTAGATCTTGGAATTTGCACCTATCGCAAGTCTGGTGCTCAAATTCGATGAAATTTCTTCAATAATTGGATCAATTGGCTCCCTACCCATTGTTGACTGGCCTTGAATTAGATTTTAGCTAGTCAAATTTGGTGGATTAAGGACCCTTTAATTGAAATGGAGAAGCAACTGTGCATTAGTCTGTGCTCAGTTTTCAAGGAGCAGTTGTTGCATTGTTTTGGCAAAAAATTGTTCCATGAAGTTGGTCGTCGGGTGTAGGGAATAAATGGGTGGTGGTTGGCAACCATCAAATTGACCGGAGGTGGTGCATTTTGGAAGTAGGCCTTGTGCAACCTTATTGAATTTTCATCGATTACTTCCTCAATTGGTAATGTTTGTGTGGATGGTTTGTTGGAGCGTGTTGAGGGGCTTAAACCGCTGATATGAGGGGCAATTTCCTGTGGCTTAGACGCCGGGTTGAGGGTGGTAAGGGGGTTGGGGAAGAATGAGATGAGGGCGGGTTGTGATATTTTTTTTAATTTTTGATTTAATATGAGAAATATATTATGCCCAAAATACCCTTAACTTATTTGGGAGAAATTATTAAATTTTTAATTTTTGAGGTCAACTGACAGTTTCAAAATGTCAAACTAACGAAATCCGTCATTTTGGACTTGAGCAGCGATTTTTTTAAAGATTGATACCTACGTTGGCACAAATGAAAAGTCAGAGGAAAGTCTGCTACTAAATTAAATGTTTGATATTGTGACTGCAATTTTCTCTAGATATTATGAACATCATTATGCATGTTGTTCAATGGTTCATTTTTAACTTTTATTATATCGATAAAATAATATTTTGGCCTTTTCTGTTGAGAAAATAACAAAAGAGCATTTCTTCTATCATTTTTAGTACATAACATACATCTACTATTTAACTAAATTTGTCACGACTCTCTGGAGGAGTAAGACAAAAATGATGGCAATTATATCAATACAATATCGGATTCTGTAGATCTGTTTGAAAGCTCCAGAAAAGCTAATTTTATATTATAGCAACAAATTTTATTATTACTAGTAATTTGTTCTCTATTAAATTGGAAAACAAATGAACATATTAAGTTTCTAAAATATGTGTCATTAATTGATACTATACATTAATACAATTGAGTAATGTATTGAACTAGGAGTTCAATTACAAAATATATTATTGTTTGGTATGTCCAGTTAGATCATCACTAGATTAATATTGATACAAAATGAGAATTCAAATTAATATTTAATGAATCAGAAAATTTTTCAATACAATGAAATCCTATATGGTGTTTGTTTTCTTTCATGGAAATGGTCATTAACCATCATTAGTTAAAGTAGGAAATTGGATTTTCTATAATTCTGAAAATTTATTAGGGTGATATATGGGGGTCGCCTCCACGTTGACCATCTAGATATTATTAGTTTCTATTAGGTTTGATACATAAACTAAATGATTGTATTGTGTTTGCACCCTGAAGTTTACGTAATTATTGTTCAAATTTTAAATTATGAACATAATTTTCAAATTATACAATTAAAACGGTGTATCTTGTTAATACCTAAATCTCAATATCTTAATAAGTGTTAGTTGGTATGTCAATAAATGGTTTAATAATATTGATTGCTAAACGCCTTTAATTAATTTAATTGAGAACAAAGTAATCCCCATTTTTGTTTAGAGAATACTATTACTCATCATGTCAAAATCATAGTGCTTCCTGTTATAATTGGCTTGTGATCAAAACTTAATTTTTTCATCTAATTATTTTGATAGTACAACATATGTGAAATTGATCTACCATAATGCACTAAGATGGAAAATAAATAATACTAAGAATCAATGAGTAATTTAAACCCTTATACAATATCTCAAAGCTCTAACGGGTGATATTTTATAAAGCGATTTGTTGATTGTACAATTTTCTCAGCATTAGGGGAAGAAATTATGAAGTTAGAAATAATGTACAAATGGATAACGATCTAAATTCTCGCAAAAGATAATTTAAACCAGAAGTTCGAAAGATAATATATTATGATGTATGTACTGACCAAAAAAATCAACAGTATTTCATACACTGGCTTTAAATGCTCCAACTTGAATTAACATTCTAGAGAACAATTAGTTAATATTATATTTGATAAATTTATAACACACCTGATTTGTGATGATATTTGATTCTAGTACAAAAAAAAAAAAATCTCCAAAAGAAAATTGAGTAATTAACAAAGATGATTCTATTAAGGGGGCATACACTTTTGATGAATATTTAGATATAACAAATTATAAAATTTCAATTCAGGTACCAAATTAAGATATTTTAATAAATTATGTCATTATAGAAAAGAATAGAAAAAGAAAAAATTGTCGATAACACTTTTGTACATGATATACTGCATCATATATGAATAGCGATGAATAGAATATGCAAATCGAAAAAATAATTGGCCAAATAAATGGACGCAATCATAACAAAATAAATTTACTAGAGAAACCTTAAATTTCTGGATCTACAGTCCGAACAACTAGATATATATATTTATGAGAAATAAAAATAGAAAAAGTAAAGTCGTAAGACAAATGTATGACTTTTTATATAATAAATTTTGCGAAGATTTATGTAAATAGATAAATTATCATGTGGGGATGTAATTACAAATCTCTGTTTTATTAATCTGACAATGCATAGAATAAAGTTGATTATAGCCAACTCATCGGCATGACTATTAATCTTACATTGAAAGATTTAATGTGTATGAAGCATATAATTCAAATAATGTTATCGTGAGGGGTTTGTCTAATTGGATTTTCTTGATAAAGTTTCTATCGAGACCACTTTTGTAGCATACTTAAAAAGAATAATGTACTATTTTTGTTTCATTAAAATTTTTCCGTCAAGGTTTTTTCTAATAAGGTTTTAACGAGATATATCTTTTGTGTAATAAATGTCCATAGCCTATAAGACATTTATCCTCAAAATAATACTTTGATATGTATCAGACTCTTAAAGAGATCAACAATAGCTATTTTTATAATCATCATGTTACTATAGTCATCAAAAGTTGATATGAAGAACGTATTATTTGAAGGCTATAACAAGACAATACTAAACATGTTTCATCAGATTGCAATATTAAAGATATTGACGTACAAAATATAGATGACTCATTACAAGGTTTTTTTTTTTTTTTTTTAAATCTGAGGGAGCTTCTGTACTATTTTTCCTTCGATCAAGTTTTGTATCATTGAGTTATCTAGATAAGATTTTAACGAAGCAAATTTTTTGTAATTAAGCAAATTTTTTGACCCAAAATAGATAGGCATTTAAAAAAAAAAAAACCCGGATCGATGTTCAAACTGATTAATCAAACCAAATTGATTTGGTTTGATTTGATTCGATTCGATTTGGATTGAAATTTACCCAAATAGATCAAGTCAATTTCGATTTCAAATTGGACCCAAAATCAACTCTCAATCTAAACCCTGCCCAAGCCTACATGCAAGCGAGCCACCTGCGCAGAGCTCGGATTACGGACCACGCGACCAGCTCTTGCTCGTGTTACATTTTGCAGCCTTTTAAGTTTTTTTTTATTTGTTATAAAAATAGAAATTAAAATATAAAAAAATTAGAACAAATATATTGGAAGGCTCGAGGACATTAGGTCAGTCCTCTTTCTTTTAAATCAAATTAAAATTGTCGTCTTTCTTTCTAATTAAGAAAGATATTCTTTTTTTTTTTTTTTGACGTAGGAACCCGCAATCGCTACTCGTGAGTGCGCACTGAATAAACTTCGCACCATGTACAGTAGCCCGCAAACAACACAGAGAGATAAACCGTACTAGACAAACCCAGTGCGACGGACTCAAGTTTAAAGAAGAGGTATTGAGCAGTCAACTAACACCATCTAATTATTAACTTATGAGCTAAACGTCTAAACCGAAGGATAATACATTATTCTTTGATATCGCAGTACAAGGTTTTCTTTAAAACTAATATTATTGTTTCCTCTTGACACCAAATTATATGTAGGAGCAGCTAACTAAAAAGAATGTATTAATTAGTAATAATAGCTAAAACTTATATAATAAATAAAATTGAACAAATTCCTTTGCTCATTTTCTGACTATTAGTTATATTCTCAATTAATTAATTAACACACAACAGCTGGTATAGGGTTTCTATCCAACTTGACACTTTATCTGCTTGCCAAATTTAGGTGCATAAGCATTTATTAGGGGTGAAAAATTAGGTATTCTTTGTTGAATTTTGATTAATAACTTAGCATATATATTTGTTATTCATATACTCTTATCGTTTGCTACGGTACGTGAATCTAATCACCTATGCGTACGAGTGTATGTATCATTGATTGATCATCTGTAAGATGATGTGGACTTTGTATGTGATTTAGTCGACTTATCTTGCATTGAATCTCTTCGTCCACTAGAGTTTGGATGTGTGTATTCGGTGAAATCCTCTTCATGCTTTTTCCATACATCTTCTAACAAAATTGTCTAATTCAGTCCACTTCATAAACAAGACCAAAATCTCAAAAAAGAAAAATCCTTGTTATAAATTTTCATTAAACTATTTAACAATTTTGATTCAATTTTAATTAATTAGTAGTAAGCACATGTGTTGCCCATCTTATATATAAGATGATTGATATACGTAATATTTTTGAAATACAGATGCAATTTCTGAAAATAGTTGAGGTAATTGATAGTGTTTAAAAGAATATTTATAAATAAATTTTTTATGAAATTATATATTTAATGTGAAAATGTTGAATAAACTAAAATGTAATATTTTTATTACAAAAACTCTTCTTCGCGCACATATTTTTTTTAATCAATGTCTCACATCATTCTTCTTTTTATTTTCTGCTTTTAGCAAAAATTTTGTTGTTTGCATTAAAATTTCGCGAGAAAGTGAGACATATAATTCTCTATAAGAAAATACATGCTCATGAAGTATATTCCAACAGTAGGCATTGTTTGTCTCTAGAATCATGTGGATTAAGATTCATCAAGTCAAAATTTATTAAGGGTGTGTTTGATCCACATCAATTTAGAAGAATGTATTTTGGAATAGTAGATTGATAGAGAATGTGTGGTTGAAAAAGAAGGAAAAGTTATTGATGTGATGGTAAATTTTAATGTAGAACAAACAGGGCTTAAATCTAGATTAAAGTGAATGTTAATTATATATTGAAAAATGAAAAGTATAGCAATATTGAAATAATGAATCTTAGTAGGGTTAAAATCGTCTAAAAAAATATTTTCATTTGATATGATATTTAATATATTATAGATAGACAAATTAAAAATTATTTTCTTTTGAATTTTTATTTTTATTTCATATATTTTGAACTTAACTTATTATTTATTTTTAGTTTACTTTTGTAGCAAAAAATAATTGTAAGATTTATCAACTTTAAAATGTATATATTAATTAATAATATATTAACACAAAATAGTAATATTTTTATTGAATAATCAAATTTTATAAAATAAAATGTTATAAAATAATTTTTCAAAATGACAAACAACCAAACGTGCCTTTAGATTTGAAATGCTTGCAGCGTAAAGTAGTCATTTTTTTTAATCGAGATTAAAATAATAGTCTATCTTAGTAATGCACTATGTGGTTAGTTCTATAATATGGGTTTCAATTATTACAACTCCTTTTCATTTTTCTCATTTTCAACAAAAAATTTGGGAAGGAAAAAATTTAAAAATATATTTTCATTGATTCATTAGTCAAACCCAAATTTATTGAGAAATAGACTCGATTAGAAATAAGAGTTTATTGATGAGCTTCAATTTTTAAGTAATTAAAATTTAATTAGATAAATATATAATTTTAATTACTTCAAATAAAAAATAGAATTTATAATTTTTTTCTTTTTATAATTAATAGAGACTACATGAAATTGAATTATAATTAATTTTTGGAGTTATAATATAATTATTAACTATTAACCATTATAGTACATCCATAATTAAGGGCGTTGTTGTCAAAAGTAAAAAAAAAAATAAGGATAAAATAGATATTCAAAAGTTTCTCCTCAATCCTCCATTCTTAATTACAGTAATTATATTCACATCACAATTTTTATTTTTTGTACCACATTTTAATTACATTTAAAATTTTTAATCTTTACTCATTATAGTACTTATGTCTCAACGATTTTTTATATTATTTTTATCCTCAAACTTCTTATTAGTTAATATATTTTATATTTGATAATATTTTTATGTCCAAAGGTATGTGAAAATTGCGTAAAATAACTTATTTTTTCATTATATTTTTAAAAAATAAATATATAAAAAGTGCGAAAAATAATTTTTCGTCATTTTAACGCATGAAAAAATATTTTGATTTAAGTCATCATTAAGAACGATACATACTAATTAATGAAATGTTGAAAATAAGAATTCGATTGAAAAAAATTAAAAGGAAATAAAAAGTTTAACTGCAATAAAATTTTGGTGTATGAAATAAAAATTATGATATGAATATAATTACCCTTTTAATTATTGTGGACAAATAGTGGACTCACTCACCTAACTCGAATTGGATCCATTATAAGGTTGGACTCCCAACCTTTCACATGGTGTAAATATGGGTCACGAACCTTCAAAATTGAAGTATTGGATCCACAAAAACTTGTAAACACGTGAATTTAGGTCCTCATGTGACCAAAACCATCAACATGGATGATAAATCTAATGCGATTTTTATGTGACTTGAGATTGAAGGGCGAAAAGTCCAACCACCTAACATTTTTCTATAAAAAAAAATACAAATTAAAATTAAAAACTATAAATTTTTGAAATAAATAAATGAAAATGCCTATATGATGCTCATTGACTGCTTGGCAAGGCCTAACATGAGTCAAGCTCATGGACTGAGCAGAAGCCCTATTTTGGGTTAGTGAGCTGCTTGCACCTTGGCTCATTGATCCACGAGCCAAGCTGACCTGACCCATGTCATAACTAGACTAAACCTAGATAAGTAGCAACAAACTCAGCTAAAAGACATTTTTACATGCTCTTAGGTAGATTTACACAACAAGGTCTATAAAAAGTCTTTACATATAGACATCCATAAAAGGGTAGCTTATCATACATGTATGAAGAATAATAGAAAGTTACTACCGCTATTATTACCTTCATGAAATTACATATGATCAAGAATCTCAATCCTTAATAATGAACATAAAAGAAATATATAGAAAAAGAACACATAATAAAGCATAACAAATAATGGATGTCAAAAGCGCTCTGAGGTCCTACCATTTACTCACTAATATGCATGGCATAAATCACGTGGTTTCAATCCAACTTGTCTTAGATATTTTGATTCAAACAAAACAATATAGAATTAAGACAAATGATATAATCTTTCTTCATAATTTAGAAAAAAAATTCTTATTTTATCTCTCCAAAGTCGTCTATTAAATATTTTTAGAGTAAAGAGTTTTCCAACTACTCCTCTGTCCCATTTATATAGACTTACTTTCCTTATTCTCTTGTCACAATTATAAAGCCTTGTTTCTTTATTAAGAATATTTTGTTTTGTTCGTTTACTAATATACCCTTATTTCTTTACTACTTTCAATAATAATTTACTACTAGTTATTGATAATTAGATGAGGGTAAAATATGAAAGTTTTTGGCAAAAAATATTTTTCCAATAATATTAAGTGTGTATTTGTCTCCCATTATTGTAGAAGAAATAGAGTAATGAATAGTATTTTTTGGAAAATGTGTGGTTGAAATTTAAAGTAACGTTATTTGTTTGTATGTAGAATATTTTATTGGTTGAATGTGTGGTGGAGAATTTTACTGTAGCAAACAATGTTTTGAAATAATGGGAGACAAATGAGGCCTAAATAAAATTTCTTAATCCGTGTGAAAAACAAAACAAACATATATAAATGAGAATGAGGGAGTATTAATTACTCCCCTCATCTCACTAAAGTATACTTGCTTTCTTTTTTTATTTGTGACAAATTATAGTCCACTTTCTTTGTTAAGAATATAATTAATGTCTTAATTTTTTAACCTCCCGTATTTAATGTACTTTGTTATTAATAAATAAGAAGTGCCATTATTTAATGTAAGGATATATTTAGAAAAATGTAAGTAAAATTTTTAATTCCAACATACATTAATTAAATTTTCTTAATCTATTCACAAATACAAAAATACCACACAAATATCTTAGCATTATGTGTGGATTTCTAAAAAGTAACTTAGAATTTTTAGTCAAAGTCGAATAGTAAATTTAACCATA
>CAIGRP010101131.1:0-17285 GCA_903798385.1 Fraxinus cuspidata | reverse complement strand
GCTCCTTGATTGCTTCTATTTTATAGATACAGTAGTACCAATAGCTATAGATTTCTCTATATTTCTGTGTTTTCATTTTCCAATGACAGAGAATTTCGACCCAAAAAATTCATATTGTTGAATGACCTCATCTTAATTTGTTAGAGAATAATTATCATATTTTATCCCTGTTAAGGATAGGTGATCCTTTTATGGAGATTCTAGCCCAACAATATTACAACGGACCAATTGAAACATAAAATAGAATCCCTATATGCTTGAGTTGTTGGAATTTGAATTTTATTTTAATCTTACATTGCATCGGTATCAACAATAAATAGGCATGTCAACAAATCGAGTCGAGCCGGCTCGTGAGCAGAAACCTAAGGCTCGAGCTCAGCTCGAGTAAAAAAGGTTCGGCCTTTTTTTGATCCAAGTCGAGCCGAATTTTTGCTCGGCCAAAAAATTTAGGCTCGACTCGAGCCGACTTATGAATTTTTATTTTTTACATACAGGTAGCTAGCTGCTGCCCAAAGGTATCGTCCACTGCCTGGGTTTTATCATTTTTATTTTATGTTTTTTGTTTAAATAGTAGGCAGCATGTTGTTGCCTGTGTTTCTTTTTTTTTTTTAAACTATTTTTTTCCTTTCTGAATCGTCACTGGCCGAAAATAGCCTGTGTCGACACTCCAAAATAAGGCTCGGCCTGAGCCTCTGCTCGATTCCACCAAGTCGCGAGCCGGGCTGGCTTGGACTTTTCCTGGGCTAAGCCACGGGCAGTCCGAACTGACGAGGGAAATTGACACCCGTAACTGTAAATGCATTTTCTCAGATTAAATGAAATACAACAAAAAGATATCTTTCTATAATTGAGTACTCTATATATGGTATTAGAGGATGACCAATTTTAGATGACTATGGAGAGTTGAGACCAATGTAGAAGCTATTGGGAGTTACTGGTGAAATGTTAAAGATTTGAATAGAAAAAATCACACAAAAGACTTGAAGCAGAGATTGAAGGGCTAGTAACCCAATACGTAGACTGCGGTCAACTAGAGATTACTGGGCATTACGGTTTTCCATGTGATGATTGCGGTATGCAAGCCGCGATCGATCGACTATCCATCCGCCAATGTGTTTTCTTCGACTATTTTTCTAATTGGGAGGGTATTTTGGTCCTTTTGAGTACATGATTTTCAGTTTAAACACTGGATTATGCTACTTGTACATAAAAATAGTATATAAATGATTACATAAAATGATGTGGAAGGAAAAAATTAGATGAAAAAGTTGACTATATTTTAAACTAATAGAATGTCATGTGACATTGTGTAATTCATTATATAAACATTTATGTACATGTAGCAAGATTCTTGCACACTATGCCCTTGTTTGATCTCTATTGATTTCAAAATACATTTTTTTGTTCTTTTCAATCATATATTATATTACACGCAAGTTCAAAACTTTTTTTTTTATTTTTTTCACCACATATTTTCTATCAATATAATATTCTAAAATATATTTTATACAAAAAAAAAAAAGGGCTCAAACAGGCCCTATATAAAGACTTGTGTCAAATAGAAGAAGAAGTAGAAAAAAGAGAATAAAAGGCAAAGGCTTCAAGACTTGGCGTGAAGAGGCCTTTTTTTTTGGGGTAAAAGGCTATAAATTTCGACCATGCAGTTAAATTTGATAATTGGGTAAAAGGCACATATAGACATTTACTATTGTTATGGCCTTTAATTGAATTCTTAGGTGATTTAATGCATCTATTTGAGGTTGTTCAAATTCACATAGAGAGATGCCCCTTGTTTGGTAGGGATTATTTCAGACTTTTAGTAGATTTTGATAAAAATTGACGAAATGTGTGATTGTAAAGTTGTGGGATCAATGAAATATATGGTTAAAGTTAACCGTTGGCTTTGAATTAGATTAAAATCTAAATTTTAATCTGTACCAAACGAGGGCATAGTGAGTTGACTCAGCTATATAAGATTGATTTGAATTCAAGAGACATACATTTTTTAATTAGTGAATTCGACCGAACCAACTTTAGGAATTGAATTTAAGAGGCGAAATTAAATGTGATTTGTGAAAATCCCAAGTTCCAACATTTTAACCATCATATTTAATAGTTTAATCAAATTAACGATCATAATCAAACCAAAGGAAATCACTGCAAGTGTGACAATGGCTATGGAGGGTAAGGACATAGTCTAGACATAGTCTAGTCATATAATTTAATTTGTAGTTTATATTTATGTCCTAAGCAAATTGTTTTATACTTGGTGCAGATGCAATATGTACCCGGCTTGAGCTACTTGAAGGCCGCAACCATCGAGACTTTCGTTCTCGACGTTGCTCCCTAGAAGAGGTAAGCATCAGTTTAATTCAATGCTTCATTTTTATACAAAAAGATAGAGTCTAAAATCGGTATTTATTTTTGAAA
This sequence comes from Fraxinus cuspidata, assembly GCA_903798385.1. Classification (NCBI taxonomy): domain Eukaryota; kingdom Viridiplantae; phylum Streptophyta; class Magnoliopsida; order Lamiales; family Oleaceae; genus Fraxinus; species Fraxinus cuspidata. The sequence continues at coordinate 14,855 of CAIGRP010101131.1, read as the reverse complement.
GGAGAATTTTCAAAAATGGCTGATTATATCCTTGTCAATTAAAAGTGTCTAATTTTGATAACTCTAGCAAAAATGGTCAAATTTGGTATCAAATTGTTTTACCATTAATAAAAAATGAAGCAATTTTTTTCTCAATTTGTCACAAATTTTTAATGCAAGGTAATACCTAATTGATAAATTTCCTTTCGTGATTTTGGATAAAAATATAGATGATGAAATAGAAAAGTCATGAACGCAAAAATAAATTAAATACATCTAATTCATAACAAAATCTTATAATTTCATTTGGAGAAATTTAATCTCATCCACAATTCTCAATAGAAGATAAATTTTCTTCGAAATCTTTTTTTTTTATTGATAAGTTGTGTTTAATAGTTGTTATATATATGATTTAAACGGATTAGATTTTTCAAATAATTAGTAGATATTTGTTGTAAGATTATTGGAAGATTTTAAAATCAAATTCATATTTTTTGTTTTGTGTTCAAATATGGTGTCGCAATCTATTTAAATAATTTGATAGATAGATTTGCAATTGTAGTCATGTATTGATGATGCCATTAATGGTGGAATAAATTATTTACAAAAATGGTGGTTGAAATTGAAAAAAGTTGATAAATGCATATGGTGAAGTGTCTGACCGACATATCATTCTCAACATTTTATAAAGGTCGAGAATGAAATTATAAATATAATTCTTGACATTGTTTCAAATGAACTATGTCACAAACTTAGCGAAGTTACGGAACATTTTGTGTTTAGCATTGACCTTATTGCTTGCAGGTAGCATGTTCGTTTTAAGTATTCATGTTAGCTAATCTTATTTGCGTTGATGACATGCATGAGATTCGTTGTCTCACATAGTGGTATATTCGTCAACAAATAGGACGAGTGGAAGTGGTTTGGGAACCGGACAATATCCATTGTTATTCGAATTGACATTAGATATGAAGAACTTGTCAATAAATTCTTCGAAAAACATAATCCTGACATACTGAAATTTAAAGTTCCAAACACAAAATGCACCCCTGCTGTTGTAGCCGACGTCGAGGATTTTCAATTGTATATTTCTTTTCACACCCAATTAGCCTTGTGTGTAATTGCAGATGAATATGATGTTGGAGAGAAATAGGTGAATGCCAAAGTTGATCATTTATTACCAATAGAAGATGCATTGTATGGTCATGAAGAAGTTGGTGCGTCCGAACTAGAAGAGCCACGAATGATTAACGATGCGGATTTTGGCCTAGTTTAAGGAAATTGATATATTGGAAATGCAAAGCAGTCGGAAAATCAATAGGAATTTATGGAGAGTCAAGTCTTCTTTAGCAAGAAACAACTACACACAAGACTTCAATTACAGACTTTGATCGAGAAGTTTCATTTCAAAGTTAAAAAGTCGAATACTAGGTCTCTCACTGTATGTTGCGTCGGTACAAACACTCATTGGCTATTACGAGCTTCAAAGATAAAAAAATTCAAATATAATTAAGGTTCAGATGTACATACCTGAGTACAAATGTTCTTTAGATGTTTGGAAAAATGTACAAATGTATGCAACCAATGCCCTAATGCACATAATGTGGTGATTGGATGATGCAAACCAACCGTACGTTCCAATAGGTATTATTGGAGATATCGAATGTGAGTTTAGTGTACGAATTAATTACAAAAAAGCTTGGAGGGGTAAATAGAAGGGTCTTAATGACTATGTGGTTCACCTGAAGAGAGTATTCAAAAATTACCTTCGTACTGCCATGTGTTAACTGAGAGAAACCCCAAAATCGTTAGATACATGTTCTTGTATTTCTTCTTAACAGTCGAGACAAGTATACATGGGTTTTGAGATGACATAAGACCAGTCATTTGTGTTGACATGAGTCATTTGAAGGGCCAGTACAAGGGAACACAGTTAATTGTTGTAGCTTAGGATGCCAACATGTAGATATATCCTATTGCTTGGGCGATTGTCGACGAGGAAACAAATGCATAGTGGAATTGGTTCTTCATGAAGTTGAAAGATGTGGTTGACGACTTAGAATAACTAGTGTTTGTATTAGACGAGAAGGAGAGCATTAAGAAGGCAATATCTAGGTTGTACCCACTTTCTCACCATGGTGCCTGCATGTGGTATGAAAATCTTATCGCTAGGTATAACAGTAGCAATGTCATGTTCTTGTACAAGCGTGCAGGACTAGCATACCACATATCAGAATTTGAACAGTTAATTAGGCAACTTAGAACCATCAGACCAGTAGTTGCTTCTAACTTGGAACGTTTTGGTATATCCTCATGGTCACGTGCAAATTTCAGTGGTAACCGGTACAACAATGTGACAAAAACAATGCGGAGTCCATTAATTTAGTCCTTAGGCGACAACGAAGTTTCCCTATAACCTTGTTGGTCAACAACATTAGGTCGTTGATAAAAAAAAAGCGATTTTTCGAGAGGAGAATCATATCCACCAAATGTCAGAGTTCCTTGACACCAAAAATGGAAGGAGAATTGAAAAAATCATTTTGGTACGGCATTACAAATACGTCACTTGGATGAACTCGTGTTGGATGTTGGTGTAGGCATGAACATGTGTACTATCGACCTTACAGGCAACACAAGCTCATGTTGAGAGTTTCAGATACAACATATATTGTGCACACATGCATCTCGAGTAGCTTGTGTAAAGAAAAAATCACTTTATGACTTGTGTTCACCGTACTACGCTACTGAATTCTGGCAAGCTGCATAAAAAGAAGTCATTCACCCAACTGGAATAAACTCAGATTTGGTTGTTCCTTATACGATTTGTTCCATCCATGTTTTGTTCCCAAATATACGTAGACCACCATGATGAATTTCTACCCAAAGTAAATGGTCAAGACATGAAAGGTCGGTGAGCATACGAAAATGTGGATGGTGTAGTGGTTACAAACACAACTAGCAAACATGTAGGTGCCCAGGACCATTGACTAAGTCGTGCACTTGAATGATTTGTATCTTCTTGTTAGCGTCAAATTCATCATTCACAAATAATATACTTTTGCATTTCTACGTTATTTTCTCAGTTTGTTTCAACACTCAGTAGTTATTCAAAAAACAATACAAAACATAAAAATTGCCTATACGATTTCAACATCATTATATAGCCACATACTGAATTTTAAAAAATGACAATTCGAAGTCATATTGAGGAGTTCGTAAACTGTCAAACTACATTAACTTCATCACTTTGTCAAAGTTAAGTAGTGACAATGACAATGAGCTTCTTATTTGAAGTGTTTATAATGACGATGAAGAAAGACATGTACATGTCCTCAACAATGGAAAAAGAAATATCTCACTACCATCCTCATCATCGGAGCTTATGATGATGTCATTTCCTACGACATTAGGAATCGATCTAACATTGTCAACCAACTTGTCAATTTACTGAATGCCAAACAAAACATGGCGTTCGTTCGGTGGGATTTCGGTCGGGACGATATCATGATTGGTAATACGATCACCAATTCTAAGTTCGATTGGCTCACTTTCATTTCCCAAATCGGTAAATGGAATTGGATGAACACTCCCTTGACGACGATAGTTCCCCTGTTGAGGAACGTAGGGAACAACATTTATTTGTTCATTGTCTTTCGAGTCAATGATGATCGAATTGTCCATTGAAGACAAGGGTAGGGAGAGGTTGATAACAACATCAATATGATGAGTTTCTTCAGTTGAAGAAGACATAGTAGAAGGCAAAATATCTTATTGTTAGAAATTTCTTGTAAGGAATTGTATTTAAACAAATTATTTGAAGCCATATTCATTCTTATATAGATGAGTTAAGCATGGTGTAATTGCATTACAAGACTAACTCCTACTCTAGGTCATGTAAATAGTGAAGTTGTATTTATTACCAACATGGTTATGAAGTCAACACAATATTGTATTCACCATGAAAGCTTTTTGTCTTAAATGATGGATTTACAACACACCTTTGATTGAAATCATATTGAGGAGCTCGTACGTCCGAGTGTTTGGTTTTAACTCTTTTTTTAATCTAATTGTCATTTAACCGGTCTGTTAATTGGTCCGAGTTTTTTTTTTTATATTTCATGATGTTCTTGTCATTTGAAAAGTTCTTATCAACATTTGGACCATATTTATCTCAACACTTGATAGCCATTTATGTAGAACGAAATTTCATTTCGATTCTGAGAATTCTATACATTATAGACATTTCGTGACATTTAAAGTGTTGTTCTCGACATTAAACACATGTTATTCTCAACAATTGATATTTTAACTGTTAAGAATGACCGTTTGAAAATGATAATATAATGTAAGACCTGAATAACATGCTATTATTGAAACAAAATACTGTTGTCTCGATTTCATTCTTCCATCAAAACTCAAAATTGTACCATCAACAAAAAATCTACCTAAATATGGTACACAAAATGACATTGTAAATATTTTTCCAAACACACAATGCTATACTCCAACAACATTCTGAACTAACTGCACAATCTTCTTACCCTTTTTAAGATCGGAGCGTATTAAAGGAGTCCTCGTGCTAGCACTGGGCATCCTCACTCTCAATGATCGAGGTTGGCATAGTGGTGGAGATTGAGGTTGTGGGGATCTACGATGGTGGCAACACCACTAGACATATTACTAATGGAGACGTCAAGTGGACGTGCAGTGTGTGGTACCTCTTTCGTACTATCACTAAAAGTATGAACTAATCCTTGGACTCCAACCACATCTGAGGACTTTCTAGACAAGTCATCAACATTGCCAACATCTACTTCGATTGTCTTGACTTGTTGTATGTCAGCTGCAGTGTTAGGCAACAAAAAAATCATCGTAATCATCACATATGGGCATATCTCCAACGTTGTCAATACAGCCAAATCCATTATACTCATCACTCACCTTGTGTCCTCCAATTTCTGAAGCTATATCGTCAAACCTACGTTTAATTACATTTATTTGATCGGACACATGCTCCTTTATACTGCACACATGATTCCCTATTTTCTTTTTGATACTAGTGAACCTCAACTTCATTTCCTCTCTCAATTCACTTAGCCTGCTCTCAATCGCCTCCATCTGTTCAGTTAATAGAGCTCTAATCTCATTTCAAAACACATGCCTCACTGGTAGATGATTTTCCAAGCTAGAAGTTGATGGCAAGTTGTTGACTGGATCGCAATGCTCTTCTTCTCCACCTTCAACATCACTGAAATTTCTCAGATGAAGTCTACTCGTATTACTTCTCCGGGATTTCTTGCCTCGGTTGATCTCATCGTTTCATATCTCTTCACCTTCTAGTGGACAATCTTGTATTTCAGTTGGTTGAACATCAAGACTATCCAAAATGGGGTCTGCTGTATCTTTCAAAGAAACTAAGTCAACAAAAAATGGCTGCAATTCTTCACTAGTAGTAGCATGTAGCATCACCTATAAGTGCACCTACAACGGGAGAAAAAATCATCAAAATGAATTATTATATATTACTAAAGTGTAAGTGAAGTTATGTATGTAAATTGGTCACATGTATCTCGTAAAAGAAATTAAAATATGTTCTGGATTGATGTTATCTTGTGCTAGACCACCGCAATATCCTCGAAAAATCATCACCAATCTTACTCGAGAATCTAGCTCCCAACTTTGGGATTGTCTCATACATCATTAACTACGTGACATTTATAACGGTGGTTACTATATACGGAGATACATAACATTGTGCAATGAATAGAAACGAAATAAATATGGACACATCTATATCTGAATAGCAAGAGGATATATGTACAACGTGTAAGATATCCTGTCACAATTGTTGACCTTTCCCAAGTCCGCCTTTCTCCCCCTACCCATGTAACAGTGATTTGATTAGAAGTTCAAAACATACTATCCCCTATGGATATGCATTGAAGAAATCCAAGTTGTCCACGATGGAGAAAGTATTATGATGTATCTCTATATTTCGATCTCTTGAACTGAATACCACTTTAATAATTAGTGACAACCCAAACTTGTAACGGTCATTACGGTTGTCACATTTCAAGTAAACCTTCTTCAGGTCACTACAAGTAACCCGATCTCTATTAGTAAACATTTTATCTCATAGCCGGGTCTCCTCTAGGATTTTGTGGGAAGCCCACCCTTTAGGTACTTGACCACATTTCAAGCTGGTGATTAATGCTTGCTATCTAGTCATATAAGTTAAACCGATGCCTGCATATTCAACAAAATGTAAGAATTTAGAATTCTAACTATTTATAAAAACCCGTTGTGGTCACACAAAATCTATTGAATAGATCATTGTAGTACCGAAGTGATTCCCACTATGAAAGAAAATCACAAGTTGACCTCATTAATAATTAGAATTATACATATCTCGATATAACAATAATTTTTTATGCTACCCATTTTGAAGATAGTATATACAATACACCAAAGATAAAAACTTAGCACAACTTTTGAAGTCCAGTGCTTCGTATTTTCCTTCTAGTATTATCCTATCCATTTTCAAGATAGTAAATACAATACACCAAAGATAAAAGTATTCATAAAATAAGATATTCCAATCTTCAATACATGTAGATAGTTATGAAACTATAAAAAGAAATTTCACATTTGAAACCCTTCAAAACTAATAGTTCCTAAGATGTTATAATTTACATGAATTTTAATGATGTCAAGATTTTAGTGAATTTGATGGAGTATTTCTCCATCCTCTTAAGGATTATATCCATGCATATAGCTCAATAATTTTATTCATATAGAAATCACTATGAACTTCATATAAAAGGAATAATGAGCAAATATTTAGGATCTCAGCTATCTATTTAATCAAACAACAAACAAATACAATACAAGTTTATCCACTACCCAGCTATAGATTAATAAAGTATTGTACTAAATTATACTCAATAAAATAATCAACTAGAAAGCAGTGTCAACGTAGATCAATCAACCCCATGACCTACACCCATAGCTCCAAAGAAAAATCAAAGAAAAACCTACATACAAAATCAATCAAACATGCCATAAAATTAAGAATTCAGTGAATGAAGTGCAATTTAACTCGGTTATTATTGTGAATTACAAAAAAGGTCTACTAAAATCACCCTTTAACCAATAACCTAGGCTCAAAAAATCCAAAAATCAGACAACAAAATCAACCAAACATTGCATAAAAATCATTGATTAAGTGAAATAAGTCCATTGTACTCAATTAATAATGGTGGATTATAAATCTCAAGAAATGCAACATAAACCTATAATTTTAGCTTTAAAAAATTGTAAAGAGAATAAATAAAACCCATTCAGGAAAGACGGCATTGCATTTTGCCATCCATCTATATATGCCACACAGGAAAGAGTGAAGGTGAGCGGGTAAATTGTACTTCTGAATTAGAAAGATGTAACAATCGAACATTTAGGAAAAATAAATATTACAAACTATTCTTATTTTTGTACTTTAGACTTCATTAGGTAACTGGCAAACATAAGGCAGACGAAAAGAGAAAAATATAATAGTGAACTTTGTCACAGTATTTTTTTTCTTCTGAAACTACATTTAAACTTTCTACTAGATCTAGAGAGAACGAGTTCAAATTCTTAGCTCCAATTACAATATCTAGGCCAACATTTGCAACTATCCATCGTGGTAAAATTTTTGTGGATTCGTAAAGGGGAAAAGTAGCCAGAAGAAACCCATCACCCTCGCTATAAATAATCCTAAAACAGTGAAAGTAATAGATTTTTAGCTGTTAATAATCCTAAAATAGCCAGGAAAAATCTATCAGTCTTGCTATAAATAATCCTAATTTCTTAAACACATTAATCAGCAATAGAACACATGAAATAACGAAAAATCCATGAAAAAGTAAAGAAGGAACAAATTTATGGAAAAATGTCAAGAATTGACAATCAATAGCGAACACTTAGACGCGATTCTTGCAAATATTGGAGGAGATTCACCATTAACTGTTTGTGGGAAACCCACGACCAACTTGAATGACAGAAAAATGGCGATTGTCTTGGGCAATTTAGGTGGAAAAATTTCAGAGTTGAGAGAGAGATTAGGGCTTTCAGAGTTGTGGCTTTTACTTTTACTTTGACGTGAGTTTATGTTTGTGTTATTATTTTTTTATTTATTTATTATGGGTCAGGTCAAGTGGTTTGTACGATTTTGAAGGGCAAACCACAAAAATCTACAGTTTGGATTGGTTTTGTTGATCCACTCTTGGGAAAAGTTAATATTAAATGTATAAACTGATATTTGTACTTTTCAAATAGGTAGTATAGATTATGTGTTGTTATTATATGAACAATTTTGTTTGTGATGGAATTTTAAATTGTCATTAAGCGTATTTTCGTCTAAATTTTAGCAAAATGGAAATGGAACAAATTTTGGACATTTTTTGCAAATAACCATGTAAAATTGGACATTTATTGTAATTTCATCTTTTTGAAATATGTTTAGGGATCTAAGTTTGAGATGGGTGCAAATGCATCTTACTACAAGTGCAATCCTTGCAATTGCTAATGACGGTACCTAGATTTGAAGTAGAGATGAAAAAGAATGTATTCGTTTTGTAAATTTTAAAATCTAGATAAATCAAAATTTAATTTTAGCCCATGTTTAGCCCTTGTTTGATAAACTGAAATTTTTATTCGCATTCTTCCACTTATTTTCAAGCATACATTCTTAAAAAAAAACAATAGTTTTCATCACATCAATAACTTTTTCTTCTTTTTCAACCACGCTTTCTCCATCAATCTACTATTTCAGAATACATTCTTTCAAAATAACGCAGCTCAAACACATCCTTAATAATAATTATTTCAAAACCCTTTAACTTTTATATTTATTTTCAACCACATATTTATGTAATATAATATTTTGCAAGTAAGTAAAAAAATCAATATTCAAAACTTCATTTTCTTAAAATAATGACCATCATACAAGGGCTTGATTTCACTATTAAAATTTTCGACGATGGAAGTCAGAACTTCTTATAATTAGTTTTTAATGGTTCTGACTGCAACGCAGAGGGTGCTACTGTGTTCGACCAGTTTTAACTAGATACAAAATTTAAATAACAGATCAAAACTTGAACACCAAATACAACGTGGTAAATCCCAACGGAAAATGTACACGAACCCTCATGCCACAGGTAAAACAATTCACTCATTAATTGATAAAAAAATTACAATAGTATCCATTTCATAATTTCACAAAATTAAAAACTAAAAATAAAAAAAAAATTAAGAATTCCGTTGTATCTTCTTTTTTTTAATTGTTGATGAAGTGAAATCAAACCCACCTAATGTGAAACTCGTTGCAGGATGTACATTGGAACCCGCACAAGATTTGATACGAAACCCAAAAAAACTAAAATCATATAAAAAACCTTAACCTAATGAATTATTGAATTAAGAAGTAAGGCTAGAATGTTTGAATACCAAAAAGATTAGAAATCATTGATAAATTATGGATAGTTCAATTAAGAACAATATAAAAAGCGAAAATCTCACATTATAATTAATCTCTAAAACAATTGTGTTGTGTTTTTGTACAATGAATATGCCTTATATAGGAAAATATAAAGAACTCTAATTGACTTATAAGATCATAGTTGTCAGACTTGACCCGGACACTGACTTGGACAATACAGGGGGTCAGTGGGTTAGTGGTTCAATCGGTTATCCGGTGGTTTGACCGATGAGTCAATTCTTGTTAAATATATTATTAACTATTTATTGAATAATAAAATTTTGACATTTTCTAATCTTAACTAAATTAACCTTATGTAATTTAGGTGACTAAAGATCAATTTGTATGCCAAAATTCAACAAATTGGAAATCCTGTATAATGAAATATGGATTTGAAGCAATAAACAACCGCTGATCAAATATTAATTTATNACATTTTCTAATCTTAACTAAATTAACCTTATGTAATTTAGGTGACTAAAGATCAATTTGTATGCCAAAATTCAACAAATTGTAAATCCTGTATAATGAAATATGGATTTGAAGCAATAAACAACCGCTGATCAAAGATTAATTTATGTGGCAAAAATAAACAATATAGCTTTATATATTATAAGAACGTTCTTGCAAAAATAAAATCATCATTTAAAAAATAATCATGCATAAAGCACGTGTTACAAAGTAAATTATTTGAAATAAATCATCACTTTCCAAATTAAGAAGAATTAGAGGACATCCATGCTGGGGTTTTATACATAAATTCTTCAATTCCTTCGTCGTGTACCGATGATGGAGTCTGAGTCATATTAAAATACTCGTTTTCTTTGTTTGTATTGAATCTATTTTCATTATCATTGCCATCATCACTATCAACATCAAGATCAAGATCATCCAAATGCAATTCATCTGAAAAAGTATAAAATTTAATATTAAATCATGTGTATTTTAATAAGAAGAAGAAACAATAGTATCATCTGAAAAATTACCATCATTTTTATCGTTTTTCATAGTATATACACCTAAATCACGACGAAATGTCTCCAACTCATCATCTACCATATTTGGTGGCTCCTCATCTAGTACCCAATTGCCCAAACCTTTTAAAGTCGATAGGATTATAATTTCTACTCTTGCAGTGATTCTTAAACAATGATTGTTGTTTAAGTAAAATAATCAAATATAATTCTAGTAAAAAAATCAAATCTAAAAATCAAATAAATCATAAAAGAATGAAAACTTTTATTTCAGTAACATTATTGTTGTTGCAATCTTAAATTATAGTGAACATAAACAAGATCACGAAGTCTTTGGTGCTCGAGTCTATTTCTCTTTTTAGAATGGATATGCTCAAACACACTCCAATTCCTCTCGCAACCTGAATAACTGCATGTTTGATTTCATACTCGAATTGCAAGTGTTTGTAGGTTTGGTGCACTGCTACTATAACACATCCACCATTCATATATAAAAAATAATAACCAATTAAAATAGACGTATTTTATACACACTGAAATTTGAACTAAATAATACAACAAAGTATACAATATAATATTTTACCAGGAGCCATTCTATGGCGATTAGCTACAACAGATAAACATCCAAAGTCTCACGTGCTTGCCTAAATAGTCTCATTTCACTAGTCAATTTGCTTTTTAAATTAGGTTGACCATAAGCATATCTCTCAATTATATCTAAAAGTCCCGAAATAGTTCATTTATGATTTTCTATATATGGATTATTATATTGAAAAGAAGGGTTTAACCAATATCCAACAACATGAAGATTCTTACACAACTGACTATCCCATCGGTTCTGAATAATTTGTAGATAAGGAGCAATTCTAATTTTCCTTATTTGAAATCTACGTTTCATTTCATTTATTGCCACATGAATAACTTCATACAAGTAGTCCATTGAAGGCTTTTCATCACTATCAACAACTCGTAAAACACGAACTAGGGGTTCATTAAGTTGCACAATAGTAGCACACTCTTTTCAAAACACAGAATCGAGTACATCATCAACATATCTTCTTCCTTTTCTTTCCTAAGTATATGCTGATAATGTCCAATATCTAGATGTCACCGTTGCTCTTAACCCATCTTTTTGGGCTAGTATGCTTTGTAAAGCAATAAAGTTAGTGGCAAACTGAGTAGGAGCAGGTCGAAGTGTTTATTTTCCTCCAGTAAACTTCATCATTAAATGCAAAGGGTAGCAATGGTTGTATATATATTTTGTGATTTTTGATGCTTGAAATATGACATTACTAACTTCACCCAGTTTTCCAATATCATAAAACATTAGATTTATGGAATGGGCTACACATGGAGACTAAAATAATGTTTGAAACTCTCACTCTAATAATCTATCAGTAGCAACGTAATTTGCAGCATTGTTTGTCATCATATGGACCACATGTTCTAAACCCATAAATAATGCAATATCTTGAAACAACTTGTATAACATATCGCAATTTTTTATTCATCTGAAGCATCTACTTATTTTAAGAATATTGTTCCTTTCGGACAATAAACTAGAAAGTTAATGAGAGTTCTTCTACATTGATATGTCCAACCAGTTGTCTTCCAAGTTGAACGATAACTATCAACACAATTCTATACCTTCTTGACATTTCTACCCAACAAATAACTATGAAGATTATGAAAGTTTGGACCTTCATAGCCAGGACCCATTCTAGTTATGGCATCTATACTTTGCTGATAATACACAGAATTTACAGCATTGAAGGGAATGCACGAATCAATCATCCATTTCGATATAGAAAGATCAAATTTTTCTATAGCTTATTTACTCTGAAAAACACTTTTAATAGTAGGTTGGTTACCAGGTCCTATTCTTGGCATGAAGTACGAACCAATTCCTTTTTGTTTTTTTAAAACTTTCGCTCCCACTCATTTTCTTCACTTTTACCCATAACTATACCTTTTCCTTTAGAACTACGGGAGATGATTTTTCTGAATATCATTATTATGCAAATCTCTATACATTTGCTTTTCTTGTTCCCTATAATAAGAAATATGTGGATTACACTTTTCAAGAATTCTTGAGTTTTACACTTCTTTGTAACAAAGTTGTCAAAGTTTTCTCTCATTTTGAATCTTACATCAGGAGGTACTTTACGGCACAAATTCACATCACCTCTTAACCTCGCTAAGTGTTGTTTGGCGCAATTAATACTACCTCTAGCAAAAGTCTTTGCACAATACAAGCAAATCAATTTCTTTTTATTTCCATTAGTACGGCTTCAAGAATCTCTTTACAATGACCCCATGCTATAAATATTTTTCCTCTAACACGAATTTTTGGTGGAGAAGAATGTGGTGTACTATTATCACCCATGAACTATACAAAGAGACAAATTATGTTAAATTATATATCATTAGGAGAGCCTCAAACAATTGGAAACATTAAGAATTTGCGACACCAAATGATTCAACTGAATATTAAAACTTCTTCATCTCAACTTCTACTCTCTAACCATACACAAATCATGTGAAAAAAGATAAAATTTCTGAAAATTGGGTACCTTTTTCCCCTGACGTTTCTATAAATGGAGTCCAAGTTTACTGCCAACTATTCAAACCAATACATTAAGTTCCTAAATGCAGATTAACAAGTTTACTGCCAAATACAAACAATTGTTTATAGTAGATTACATTTTTCTCCTGATTTGGGGAGAAACATCAAGGGAAAAAGCTATCAAGAACTATTCCTTCTGCTACAAACAATTGTACAAAACTTGCTAATCTGCAAGTTTGTTGCCAACTAAAAACATTAAGCATTCATTTAAACTTTTCCATTTCCGCAATTGGCTCTCTATGAAATTGCCAACACTAACCAAATAAATCGATTCCATATTCACCCATAAAATTGCATTTAAAACACAGTTGATGTATATATTATACAACATACATACAATTATAATACGAAATTCCGGTAAAAATCTTCCAAAATTCACCCATCTAGAGAAACATTTTTGACATAATTTAATGGCAAAAACTAAAAATCACAAAAAAATCGTAAATTTTAAACTTATATCTTCTTCTTCCATCTAATACAACTTGTAATTAAAGGTTTAGATTCTTGGAAGTGAAATTGCAAGATAAGGCTACGGCTCTGTGGGCTAGGGCGTCAAATTTGAATGTAAGTATGAGAGAAAATGGGTTTTTAGGTTTTTATATATGGTATGTGGACCGGGCAATTTTTTATATTTGGACCAATGGTTTAATGGAGAAATCGATGCTTCCTTTGGGTTTTTATCGGGTTAGCTGCATAATAAAAATATGAGGAGGCTCGGATTGAACCATGGTCCGGTTCGGTGTTTCTTGATCAAACCGACCAGTTCGATCCCAGTTTAATAACATTGTATAAAACAACTAGATAAACATGACAATAGAAATTATCTCTTGCCCAAAGTGGGCACGAGTTATAACGTACACCTGCTGATTTGGCATTGTCACATTGTAGGTCAAACCTTTTTTCTTTGGAAAGTCAAAAAAATTATGGCTTGAATGCTAATGTGGCAATGTCACATCAGCGGTGAGCAATTGTTATTCTGTCCACTATAGGCAGGAGATCAACTCTAAACATGACAAACGTAGCTAACTTATAAAAAAAGAAAGGATAAATAGCACAAAACGTCCTTACCTTTCAATGTCATTGTGCAAAACGTCCATATCTTTCATTTTTTGACATTTTCGCCCTTCAATCTTTCATTGCGCAAAATGTCCCTTTCAACATTTTTTTCAATAAAATGACGATTTTACCCTTCTATTCAAATGAAACAAAAAGAAAAGAAAAGAAAAGAAAAATAAATAAACAACTAATTGCAATTATAGTCCTAAAATAGCAGAAACTATTACAGATAAGTTNTTTTGGCATTTTCACCCTTACCTTCAACATTTCATTGCGCAAAAGGTCATTTTCAACATTTTTTCAATAAAATGACGATTTTACCCTTCTATTCAAATGAAACAAAAATAAAATAAAATAAAAAATAAACAACTAATTGCAATCATAATCCTCAATTTTTCAAAATATTACAGATAAGTCCTAAATTTCCCACCACCACCACTTTCACAAACCTACCAAGTTGCCACCTATAAATCCACATAGCACCACCTTCTGGCCACCACGCCCATCGAACTCCACCACCACTAGCCTCACTTCACTTTCTCCAACATCCTCTCCCACATTATTGGTCACAAAATCTGTCAAAATTGCCACATTTGCAGCCTAAAATACAAAACTTCCGTATACAACCCTTTACGGCAACCCCACTTTCGGCGCCACCCACAGTTACGCACCACCACAGACGGTTACCCCTCACCTCGACGAA
>CAIGRP010101128.1:0-18303 GCA_903798385.1 Fraxinus cuspidata | reverse complement strand
AGTTGCCACTAGCAATAGCAGACAACCAACATTTCGTTTCCTACGTCAAACAATATCTTCAACCGAGGTATGTTGAGGTAAGTCCAAATACTCTTCGTTCTGATACAATTGAATATTTTCTTAATTTAAAGAAACTATTGATTGCGGATTTAGAAAAATATGGGGGTGTGATATCTTTAACCTCGGATTTGTGGAAGGAATTAATAAAAGAGGTTACACATCTGCATCTGCACACTATATATACCCACTTTGGATCTTGCATAAACAAATTATTGTTTTTAAAATTATTGAATACCCCCACAATGCTAACAATATATTTAATGANGTAAAATTCATTCTTTTACGTTCGACAATACTAGTGTGAATAAGTCTGTTATCGATAGATTACATAGGGTGCTTCAACCCGATATCGGTGCTTTTTTATTTCATATTCGATGCGTTTACCATATTTTTAATTTAATAGTACAAGAGGGTTTAAAACATGTTAATGATGAAATTCAACGAACACTAGGCTATATAGAAAACAAACATTTGAAGAATTTTGTGGCGAAGCTGGGGTGTCATATACAAAAACCTTTATTAGTGACGTATGACATAGATGAAACTCCACATATTTATTATTAAAATCATGTGAATATTTTGAACATTTAATTACTGAATTTTATTACAATAGGCCTATAAAAGACGACGATACTATTTTAAATGAGCACGATTGACATTTAGTTTTTAAAATTTAAAAAATTTTGACAAGTTTTTATTATTCTACAAATATTTTGTCTGGTATTTATTATCTTAATAGTTGTATGGTCCTTGAACGTTTGTATATAATTGCTAAGGCTTTTCATAGATTTAAAGATGACCACGATTTTAGTTCAATTATATTTTTAAATTTAAAAAATATTGGGAAGACTTACCCATATTATTTCCGTTAGCATGCGTCATGGACCTCGATATAATTTATCGGGTACTAAATTTGTTATTGATCAAATTTCAAATGCTTTAATTTTTAACGTACCTATTACTTATAGGAATTTGGAACAAACTTTATGTGAAATGTATGTAGTATATGCTTCACGAATGGGTATACATATTACTCGTGTACCCTCCGGCTCTACAAATACTCATCCCACTAATATAGGAGATGACGACGCTGAAATTATAAATTTATTCCAAGGCATGAACTCATATAGATATGATTCAACTGCATATGCATGTAGTCCTCTAGTAGTAGTAGTAGTAGTAGTAGTAGTAGTAGTAGTAGTAGTAGTTTGTATTTCAATGCATGTACTCAAACATCGAGTAATAGTTCAAATGCGTTGCTGCTGAATTAATTGATTATTTTAATCATAATATGCATAGTAACTATGCAATTAGGAAAAATTCAGAATAAGTAATTGATTTCTGGCGAAGGTATGAACGTCGATGGCCAGTAATTTCTGCAATGGCAAACGATCTACTAACATCTCNCAAATGCGTTGCTTGTCGAATTATTTGATTATTTTAATCATAATATGTCTAGTAACAATGCAATTAAGAAAAATTCTGAAGAAGTAATTGATTTCTGGCGAAGGTATGAACGTCGATGGCCAGTAATTTCTGCAATGGCAAACGATCTACTAACATCTCCGGTTAGCACTGTAGCTTCAAAATCTGCTTTTATTGCAGGAAAGAGGGTTCTCTCCGAGGCAGGAGTCAACTAAAAGAAGATATTTTGGAAACATTAATGTGCGTGAGGAATTGGAAAGACGCTTATTATCGACTACAAGATAAATATGCCGAAATTACATATAGTCAAATAAGTGTTATTTAATTTAATCATATTCATCACCAAATTTTATTTTAATACCTTTATAATTTTTTTAAAAAAATTGTACACGTAACAAGTTGTTCGTGTATAATTTTTAACTCTGCCACTCGAAATTGAAGCAGCCGATCCCAAGCCCGGATAAAGGGGGAGGGTTTGTTGCCGATCTCAAGCCCGGATAAAGGGGGAGGATTTGTTTATCTTTTTTTAATTACTATTTTAAAAAAGAAAAATGTTTTGGAAAATGTAAATTTCAAAAATGTTTAGAAAATGTGTATAATGTATATATATATTTTAGGATTAATATAGTGTTAAAAAAAAAAAATCGAGCCGGGTTTGGACGTCCCCTATATGTTCCCTATAAATATTAGATTCTTCTATACAATTTTATGATGTGAGAATATAGTGAGAAAGTGATTACTAGCTTTTGGAATCATTGTAATATTTCTCAATCTTCATTATTTTTGGTGCAATAAAATCTCATAATTCCTCTTCCATTTTTTTTTTAATCTTCTTTTATTATTTTGTTTGTGATTATATACTTCATAATTTTCCATATGACTTCAACATCTCAATTCGGTGGTTGGTTTCATATCAAATGGTATCGAACGATACGTGATCCTTGAATTCTCAACTATTGGTATAGGAGATTTTTGGCATAATTAGCACAACCGTTTTGAATAATGATTTTTGAAGAATATATGGTTAAAAAGTTAGGAAAAATTTCAAGTTTACGTGCAGCATATTTTATTGTGTAAATATGTGGTTGAAAAAGAGTGAGTAGTAAAAAGAGTGTTCAAATAATGGCCATCAAACAGTGGGGCTCAATATCATCATTTACACCATATTGGCAGCCTGATTCCATATCCATATCCATATCCATATCCCTTCAATTTCTACAGCCCAAGTGTGTGTGAGTATTATTAAACAAAGCTGTCTCAACCCCTAGGCTGCCGTTCCATAACTTATCTTCAATCGACTCCACCTCCACTTTTTGATTCTCATTTCATATCTTATCCACCTTAGCACAAACATGCATACATTTAGAAATCCTCGTACAATGAGGATTAAAATTGGCATTGACACCAAAAGAAGCAGAGCAGCAGAAAGAAAGTTGGATAAGCAAGAACCAAAGCCTAGATTTTATAATTGGTTTAGAGAAAGAAGTTGGTCGACTGATATAGAAACACTTGACAATTAGGCCACGGAGTTAGATAAGAATTTGAAAGACACCAACTTCTCATGATACGCGAGCTTTAAAGAAATAAACGTTAGCATTTTATTCGTATAGCATGATGATCTTGTATTATCCTGACAAACAAAATTACAATATTTATAACGTCAAGACAATGCTATGGATAACTTGGCAATGTACAAGTGAAATTAAAGGCTAGAAGAATTCCAGCTAGCATCAACAGCCTTGACAATCTTCTCATGTAATTTAGCTCCAGCACAAGCAATTACACCACGGTCGAGACCTTCCAAGTACATACCTTTAGAAAAGCATAGAGGACGACCTCCGGCATCAGTTACCACACCACCGGCTTCTTGAACGATAACAACACCAGCAGCATGATCCCATATTTTCTCCTTGTAGCCTGCCCGGGCAAACTTCATGAATACTTCAGCATCTCCTCTGGCTATGGCTGCGTACTTTACCATGGAATGAATACGTAATGGTTGATTCCTGTGATCAATACCCATTGTGAAAGTTTTACACAAAATGCACTCATTTACAGAATATGGTTCGATTCCCAATTCTGTTTTGTTTCGGGTGGGGTGGTAAAGTTACTTATCTGTTGACCTTTTTGAGTTATAGTTAAGTTTTTGCACATTTGGACTGATATGGTTAATTTAGAAGACAGCAAGTAAATTATAGGAAATCAATCACGATAATATACTGGCCCCGTGCATGGAGTTCCAGAAAGCAGAAGCGAATGAAGAAATACCTAAGTCCAACACTGTGAGCTACTCCTGCTGTGAAGGAATGACTTGAATTAGCCTTCTCGACTGGTTCACAAAAGGTTGCCAATGCTGGGTTATCAACGGTGGAGACTTTGATTTGCCTTGCAGAGTTTGGCCAAATAAATTTATTTTCTTTATGGAGTAACGGCTGCATCCAAGCATTACCACAATTTTTACTTGCATAAACCACGCAACCTCTATCCCAAGATTCAGATGACAGAGACGTTAAGCTAGATACAATTCTACGATAGCCATTATGGTAACTCAGCCATTCCTTCTTCACAGGATAATTTGGGCATCCTAGAACTCCAAGCACAGGTTCTCCATCTTCAATCAAAGCAAGTGCAATCGCGTATTGATCCCCACGTAGAAATCCCAACGTGCCATCAACAGGATCCAGCACCCAAAATCTTCCACTAGAGCCCCCCATTGAGTTGCATCTATCAATGGCCTCGAGAACCTCTGAAGTACTGAGAGCCATAACCGGTGCTCTAAGTCCAAACCGGGGTGCTTCGGCCAGACACTCATTAACTGTCTTCACTATTGCTTCCAATAACCCAATCGCGGAAACCTTGGATAGCACTTGAACATCTTCTTCAGCAACAATGGATACATTATCACTACCAAGAGACTCGGACAGTACCCAGCTCACAATACCTTGGACACTCCAATCTGCTTACAAGTAGCAATTGGAGCATTAGCCGATCCAACCTATGTCATATAAACCTATTAGAGCTAGACCTTTCGGAAGTAAAATTGTCAAGTCCTATATTTTTGTACAAGTAATTCTATGCTCAAAGTAGGATCTTTAGGATACATGACATGAGCCTGAACGCCACTCATTTGATTTGGGCATAATACACATTATATTTGACATAAGGAGCATTGTAGAATTGGCGAATATTTCACATGAAAATAAGAAAAGGTGCTTTAATTTGTGGTTACGAGAAATAATGTTGGCACAATGGACGTTCTTCAATTTCCGTAAACTGGCTTGAGGCAGTAGAAGCTTCATAAAATTTCTATCACAATTATGGACAAAAATTAAGTGAAATTGGATGTTCTTTCTTTACTGGAAAATTATGCTATCTGGATGTCAATAATTACATCAAAAAATTAATTTTGAACATGTCTTGTAAGTTCAGAAATGAATAAAGTTAAAAGATAGGGGCTGAATGTGTAAAATTGATGAGTATGTAAGAATATAAAATTCTCTGCCACTATCCCTACTAGACTTCATACATATAATTGATCTGTCATACATATATATTCTTAAAAAGTAATAGAAATCAATTTTTATCCTTAGCAACGGCCATTGTGCTTTTATGAACCCCTTATAATTTGCTCTTGCTAAATTAGAAAAAATCATGAGCAAATATTGCTTCTTTGTCTCTTTGTCTGTACTTATTCATTTTTTTTCAAGTAAATTGCTTCCACGATAGATGTCCATGGAATAGAACCAAAATGGTTTTCTAATAAATTTGAATTACTTTATGTTCAACTATCCTCTCTTATAATTTAACAATATGAGTTATGAGCTTAATACCTCTGTATTTTATACAATCTTAAATACTCTCCTTTATTGTTATAGAGGCATATAATTTTCTTTCTCCATATAAAATTTATAATGATGCACACAGAATCAAGCTCATACATCGCATTTCAATGTCAGCAAAGACTCAGCAGCCATGAAGTCCAGTTTGGTTTGACATTAGAGAAATCAAGTTTCATCTGCTCATTCGAATCTCATTTTGTGTTAAGTGAAAGTTTAACAGGTTCAGTAATCAGTAAGATGGAATCAACAATCTAATTCCCTTTATAGATAACAGAAATGTTTTGTTTAATCCACTAAATGGAAATTAACAAAAAATAATAATAATTTTGAGGGGGAGGGATGCAAAATAACATCTTCGTTTTCCAGTAATTCAATAAGAATTGCCCATAACAATTCCTTACGAGCTGATATTTGCTCATCAGACAATCAATTCTGCCACATTTTCTAATCCAAATCCACAGAATATAATCGAATTAAAAAACTGGAACATTTTTTAACCGAATTTACGAGAGTAGGAGATAAAAGATTTGGCGTCAAAACCCAACAGAAAAGTAAAACAAGATACAGAGAACAAAATTTTAACCGTAACCCATTTCAAGAAAAGGGTTAAAGAATTACCCGCAATTGTAACAGGAGAGTTATCATCCTTGGATTGTACATGATAATTTGTTTTAGAAAGTAAACTTTGTTGAATTCTCTGGCAGAGCAAGCACGCCATCTGCACTGCCTTTACCGCAACTTCCAATTCTTTGAAATTCTTATCCGACAAAAGGGATTCAAACTCTGTATTATTGTAATCTTCCATAGTTGCACAAAAATTAATTTGGGTTTGTCTACACCTCGAAATGGAGACAAACGGGTAGTTGGTTAAAACTGTACCGAAGTTTGTTTGAAACAGTGAAGAATAACTCGGTTTATCTCGGGAAATGTAAATATTTCTTCTTCTGGTTTTAATTTGGGGAAGAGGAATTTTAGCTGAAAAACTTGAGAAAGACATTGCGCATTTTAAAGAAATTCCAGTCATACAACACGCGCAAATACTGGAGGATTTCTATTCTTTGATTTTGCTGTATGTTCTGCGCCGACACAAACTATCCATTGTGAGGATTAGGTTTGGTAAAGTTTTGATTTGGGATCTAATGATGGAAACATTTTTGGAATTATTTGTAATAAATTTCAAAATGGTTATTGAAGTAATTTTTCTTACTTTACTAGTTACTAAAGTTCGTCACGTTTATACTAATGTTCACTCGACTATAAACGTCAATCTGAAATCTTCATTGTCAACGTCAAATTTCATAATGGTACAAAAGGTGTTAATTAGTATGTCATGTCATATTGGTGAAGGTTGAAGAAGAAAGTCGATCCCTTTGAACAAGGGTTGCGGATTGGGGATGTAATCAAGTATTTTAAGTCATTTTGTTGGGATTAGTTGTATGTTGACACGCGATTATTTTTTTTTTCAAAAGGAAACACGATTAGTTGTGACTTGGTGTATAAATTAAGTTATTTGTGTTCATGATGACACGTAAGATTATAGATTGACGTTTTTAGTCAATGATCATTAGTATAACTATTATATTGACTATTGTAATAAGAAAATTACTTCAATAATAGTCGTTGCTGAAATTAACTTGTAAATCATCCATTCATTTTCTTCCTCTTATAAGAGATGCCCGCATCAAGAAGACGAGAAAAGTAGTATCAAGAAGAGAAAACTACTATTTATAACATTTTAGAAATAAGAAACTAAATAAGGTTAGACATTCACGCTAACTTAAATTTGAGTTTTGTACGATATGTCCATTCATTTTTAGACTTGAACCTCTAAACTTCTAAGAAAACATCTTTCAAGTAATGTTCACATTCAAGAAAGCCATTAGTTTTGTAATAATATAATCCAAAAAATTTGATATCATTTGGACTCTATCCACTAACTAATTAACTAAAAAGATTGAAACGTAGCATCAACAAGTTGTATACCAAATAGTAGGAAACACATCTTTGTCCATTCAAATACGCGAAGTCCTTGTCACAAAGGGTTGACATGTGAAAATTAGTGAGGTATCACTTTAATATATGCATGGTTCCACTTATTAGCAAAGTTGGCCCAAAACTTCGCCGGCAAGTGTGCGAAGGATCAATGATCCACTTCCACTTGATATGCATATTAACTTGGATAAGTCTTACTTTATCTTGGATTGCACCAATGTCCAAATAGACAACGACCTCAATAATTATCCAAGCATCAAATAGTTAGTACAATCGATGTACATGGACCAAGTGAATAGGGATGTAGTTCCATAGACCTCAAGTCCAAACCAGAAGAACATTCGATTGGAAAGTGGCATGAAGCTCAACGTTCTATTGAGCAAAATCCAGCTATATTTGGAAATTTAGCTCGGTTTGTTTTCCATTTTTTCAACTCTTTTTTTCTACATACTCATTTTTAACCACACATTCACATAATAAAATACTTTACACATAAACTTAATTTTTTTCTACTTTTTAATAATATATTCTCCAAAAATTCACTATTCAAAATAATGATTTTCAGAAAAAATAAAAGGCCATCGATCGGGCTCAGAGACTATAATATCAAAGACTATTTTTTCTTATTTGTTATGTCATGCGAAGGGAGCCAATTCCAGATTGTATTGTTCCTCTACAGAGCTATCAAGCGCTCTCAACTATCAGCTATCTTTAATTTGGGTGGTATGATGTAATCCTTATGTCAATATTGGTCACCCACCACCCTTGTAAAGTAAGTTATTTTTTTTCTTTTTTGTAACTTATCCTTTTAGCATGTGTCTAATCAAGATAATTTAATCATAATTATTGTCCACTTTCACGTGATCATTTGGGAAAATGTCCAAAAAATTTTCAATGTCTATTTTGCAATTATTTAGATCAAAATACCCTTGTTAACATTATTAAATTCCACATTACAGAAAAAAATTTATACAATTAGAAATTATGTTGATCAATAAAATTTTGACACATAACATATACTACTTAGTTCGAAAAGTACAAATGTCAATCCAAATTAAATACATGGGTTGGGTCAGTTCAGTGTGTTTGAGCCACATTATTTTGGAAGAATGTATTCTGAAATAGTAAATTGATGGAGAATGTGTAGTTGAAAAAGAAGGAAACGTTATTGATGTGAAGAAAAATATTATTTTATTGAAGAATATGTGGTTAAAAATGAGTAGAAAAGTGAG
Source organism: Fraxinus cuspidata (assembly GCA_903798385.1). Taxonomy (NCBI): domain Eukaryota; kingdom Viridiplantae; phylum Streptophyta; class Magnoliopsida; order Lamiales; family Oleaceae; genus Fraxinus; species Fraxinus cuspidata. The sequence goes on along the minus strand of CAIGRP010101128.1, from coordinate 9,755 downwards.
AATGAAAAAAACAACGCGTACAAACAGGGGCTAAAATTAAAAATGGGTTGGATCGGGTTCAAATCTCACTCACACTCTCTCTAAGTTCTCGCGAATTCAGATCCCATTTTGAAACCCTAACTTATTTCACACATTTCCTTCATTTCAAGTGCAATACTACGTTGTAAAATCACAGGGGTTTTGTTCGTTCTTCTTCATTATCGCTACCATGGGTCTTTGTTTCGCTTAGAGATTCCCCCCGATTTTGTCGGCAGGGACGTTGGATGCAGAGTATTAGAGGTGAAAACTTTTGGTAAAATCATAGAGCTTTTTTTCTTCTTCATTGTTGCTACCATGGGGTCTATTTCGCCTGGGGATTGGAGTTGTAGACAGCGGCGATGGAGGACGCAGAGTATTGTAGGTAAAAACCTTTAATATGTGATTTTTGTTCAGTTTTCTTCTCTTTCAATTTTGTTTACTCTCAGAAGATAGTAGTCTCATTTGTATTAAATAAAGATCAGATTTTGTAATTCCTATACATTTTTAACCATCAATAGATTTTGTAAAGTTGGGACTTTCGTGGTTGTTGCTTTGGGTTCTTGAAGTGGGTTTTGAAGATTCCTTGAAAGTTCACTTCTCATCCTTGATGAATTTTCTATTCTGAGAAATCAGTTTGGGTTCCTAAATATGTGTATCTACTATTCACATGTGTGTTTTTTCATAATTAATTTTCATGGATTGAAATGGGTTGTATCTAATTTCTAATCAGTGAAGAGACTTGTGTGCTTGCCTTAAAATATATTGCATTAATCGTCAACTTCTTACTGCATTTACTTTGAGTGCACCATAGTTCTTTGTCCAGTGATTTATCAGGTGTTGATATTGCATAGTTAATGGAATGAAGAGTTTATTAAAGGAACTAACCTTGAACTATGAGAACATAATATACTATATAAAGCTGGAATCTGCTTTTTGTTGGCTTTATCCTCTAGGTTGGAAACACATAGTGTAATACGAAGGATACGAGTAGCGAAACCATGCCGAGCCTGTAAATTTTCAGTTGCCTAATATCAGAATGGTCTAATGCACACCAAGTCATAATAAAATTCCTTGGCAGCACTCTGAGATGGTGAGATGTTTTACCATTCTGTAATATATCTGCATTTCAGCTTCCTACAATTGAAGCTATTGTAAAATCACCCCACATTGCTCATGATCGAAAGCATTCTCCAATCCCGAGACCCAGATATTGGATGGGGATTGTGGTACATCAATTACATCATAAAATTTCATCACTTCTAATGGTGGTGAGTGATCAAACAAAGTAGCAAAATGTTTAGTCTTTATCTGTTCATGTCTTGGAAGATTTTTGGTGGCTTAGTTGAGTTTCTTAAAGTAGGTTAATTTTAATTTTGAGCAAGAGATCTGTTGGAACCTCTGAATTTGTACTCGCTCTTTTCCAATTAATGAAATTCTCATGTTAACTTTTAAGAATATTTTGAGAGATGTAGAAGCTTCTTGGGTTGTGTCTAATTTCTAGGAGAAATAGATTAATTTCTCATCAGCACTTTTAGTTATTTAATTTCATGTGGATGAGATACTTAGGTTGTATCCTTGCTAGAACATTTTGACTTTCGACTTGTGTTAATTTGGAATTGAGGTTCTAGTGATCACATAAAAAGATGTTCACAAGATTTCATAGATGCTGCTTGTCATTAAGCAAATATGCAATTCTATTAAATTAGTATATTGGCTAAATAGGAGGCTGAATGCTTTGTACTTAATGTCCATTTCCATTGTATTTCCATTATTGATATTTAGTGGTGATTTTTTATGTGTTACCTTGCCCTCAAAATTTGCATCGACTCTATTAGATGAAATCAACCAACCCTGGAAGATTAGGGTTCAAAACTTGGGAGTAACCTTCCATCCTTATGAAATTTATAAAAGTTGGGAGTAACCTTCCATTAATGGTGTTGGTACTTTCTCCCTTTGTTAACATCGTTCAACTAGGAGATAGGTATCCAGTTTTGTCTGTTTTTTATTTTTTAAAATTCAACTGCAGCCTTTCTAATATAATTTTTAGGTTGCTTTTTATGCTATATGTTAATAGACTTCTCTCTAGCAAATGTGTTTCTTAGTTAGAATTCACCTGCTTATTTTGTAAATTACTTGATAACTCTGTTTTCACTTTATAAACTATCAAATTCTATTTTATCTTTGTATTTGTAGATGACATCATCATACCAGTACAAAATTCCAAAAGAATAACGCGTTTCAGCCCAAATTTCACAAGTTAGCAACACCAAGTACATAACAATTGTCCTCACAAATTCGATGAACAACAAAAGAATATGTTTAAAGAAAGTTGTATAGGATATGTCACGAAGTTTTCAGAGCTCAAACATCTACCCAATTAATTCAAGAAATTGTGAATAGATTTGTAATTTGCCCAAAATGTTTCGAGGCTTGGTTCAAGGTAAACCAAAGGTTTGCAAGATTCGGGATGCCTGAGTTCGCATTAATCATTGGCTTGAAATACTGTGAATTACCTAAATGGTCGGCGTCCGAGAAAATCCTAGAGAGAACTCAGCTACGAGACAAAATGTTTACCAATAGAAACCGAATTACTTGTAGTGACCTAGACAATATTTTCTTGAAATGTGCCAACCGTTACGATCGTTACAAGCTTGGGTTGACACTAATTATTGAATGGGTATTCAATTCCATAGACCGAAGTGTGGGAATACATCTTGAAACTCTTTCTTTTGTGGACAACTTGGATTTCTTCAATACCTACCAATGGGGAATAGTAAGTTTTAAACTTCTTATCAAATCACTGCTCCGTGGATGGGGGAGGAAGGCGAACTTGGCAAAGGTCAACAATTGTGACATGTTGTCTTACACGTTGTACGGATTCCCTCTTGCTGTTCAGGAATAGATGCGTCCACATTTATTTCATTTATATGCATTGCTCATTTTATGTATCTCCGCATACTTTAATCGCCGTTATAAATTTCTTGTAGTTGTGGGTGTACGAGGCACTCTCGGAGTTGGGAGCGCGATTCTTGAGCAAGATTGATGACGACCTTCCGAGGATGTTACGATGGTCAGGTAGAAGACAGCCTCAATCGAGAATGTATTAAGATTTCTTTAACAAGACGCATGTGAGCAATTTACATACATAACTAGTATTACACTTTCAGCGTATATAATTAATTGATTTTGATCGCTTATCCTCCATTTGTAGGTGCACTTGTGGGCGACGTTGCGCACTACTACTCAAGAAGAATTGCAGTCATACTTTGCTGATTTAGTTCCATCGTCTACCAGCAAGGAATGTGTCTTTGGATGAGATAAGAGCTTTTTTTACCGAGCAGATGGAGGTGAATGAGAGTAGGCCGGGCGAATCGAGGGAGAAAATGAACGTGAGGTTCACTGGTATCAAAAAACAAATGGGGGATCATGTGTGCAGCATGAAGGACCACGTGACCGATCAGATAAGTATGATGAAACGTAGATTTCGATGATGTAGCTACAGTAATTGGGGGACACAAGGTAAGGGATGAGTACGGTGGATTTGGTTGTGATTTGGGCGATGGATATATGCATGTACACGATGATTATGATGAATTATCATTGCCCAACACTGCGGCTGGCAAACAACATGTCGAGGCATTCGATATAGGTGCTTGCAACGTCGATGACTTGTATTGAAAGTCCTCAAATGTGGTAGCCACCATCGTAGAACCTCCTACAGTCAATGCTCCACTGCCAGTCGACCTCGATCCTTCAGAGTCAAGATGCACAGTGCTAACAACTGACTCCTTTCACATGGTCTGGTCGTAGAAAGAATAAGATGGATGCATAGTTAATTTATAATGTTGGTGGAGCATCGCATCGTGTGTTTTGGAAAAAAACTTTTGCAACGTTATTTTGTATACCATCATTAGGCAGATATTTTGGTTGATGATATAGTTTTTAGTGTGAATGTAGAATTGAAATGGAGACAACAGTATTTTGTTTCAGTACCTGCATGTTCTTCAAGCATTATATTATTTACAATTTACGAATTGTCGTTCCTAACATTTGAAATATCAATTGTCGAGAATAACATGCATTTAATGTCGAGAACAACATTTCAAATATCGAGAAATGTTGGAAATGTATAAAACCGACGAAAACAGAATGAACTATCGTTCTAGATACATGAACGGTCAAGTGTTGTGATAAATATGGTCCAAATGTCGATAAAAACTTTTGAAATGACGAGAATATCATGAAATGTCAAGGACTAAGTCGATCCAATTAGACATAGACGTTCCTCAATAAGATTTAAATCAAAGGTGTGTTATAAATCTATCATCACAAACAAAAATTTCTCTTGATGAGTGTAGTATGGTATTGTGTTGACTTCAACTAAGACATGGTGGTAATAAATACAAAATCACTATTCACATGGCAAGCACATGGTCTATGATGTCAAACAAATGTCAATCAATTGTAATCTCATAGAGTAGGAGTTGGTTTGTAGCCTTAGAGTGTAATTACACCATGCTTTACTCCTCTATAAAAGCATGCATATGATTTCAAATACAATGTTCAAACACAATTCCTCACAAGAAATTTCTAGCAATAAGAACTTTCTTCAACTATGTCTTCTTTGAGCGAAGAAAATCCTCATTGATGTTGCTATGAATCCCTTCCCGCCCAGATCTTCAGCGAACAATCCAATCATCATTGACTCGGACGACGATAAATAAATGCATGTCGTTGTTCCCTATCTTCCGGAACCTGGGAACAGTCGTTGTTGAGTGAGTGTTCATTCAATTATGTTTCCTGATTTGGGAAATGAAGGTGAGCAATGCAACCACAGGGTTGGTGATCGTATTTCCCATAGTGAGATCATCCCGGTGGAAATCCCACCGACGAACACCATCTCTTGTTTGGCATTGAATATATTAACGAGTTGATTGACGATGTCGAACCGAGTCTGGATGTCATCGGAGATGTTATTATCATAAGCTCCGACGACGATGATGCTAGTGAGATATTTTCTGTCTGTTGTTGAGGACATGTAAATGTCTTTGTATATCGTCATTTTGTGACCACTTCATATAAGAAACTCATTGTCATTCTCATGGTTTATGTTGACAAAGTGGTGAAGTTAATGTAGTATGATAGTGTATGAACTCCTCGATGTGATTTATCTTTTGGCGTTGTTTCAAATTCAGTATGTGACTATGTAATGATCTTGCTAAATTTATGATTTGTTATGTTCATTGAATGAATACTAACTACTGAAATGAACTATGAGAATAATGTAGAAATGCAAAAGAATATTATTCATGAATGACAAATTTGATGTTAACATGAATACAGAAAACATTCAAGTGCCAGGGTTAGTTAATGGTCCGGGGTTTCTACACGTTTGCCTATTGTGTCCGTCACCACCGCATCATCTACATTTTCGCTTGCTTACCGGCCTTTCAAGTCTCAACCGTTTCCGTTGGGTAGGATGTCATCCGGTGGTCTACGTATATTTAGGGTAAAATATGGATGGAACGAATCGAATGAGGAACAACCCTATCAGACTTCACTTCAGTTGGATGAATGACTTCGTTGTATGCAGCTTACCAGAACTCAATGGTGTAGTACGGGGAACATAAGTCATTAAGAGATTTCTCATTTGCGCAAGCTGCTCTAGATGCATGTGCACACGGTATATGTCACATCTAGAACTCTCGATATGAGCACGTGTTGTCTATAAGGTCGACAGTACACATGTCCGTGCCTACACTAACCTCTAACACGAGTTCATCTAAGTGACGTACTTGTAATGTTACGTTGGCGTAAAACGATTTTCTCAATTCCACATCCATCTTCGGTGTCAAAGCACTCTGGCATTTGGTGGGTACTGTTCTCCTCTCGAATAACCATTGTTGCATCAAAGACCTAATGTGGTCGACCAACGAAGTTATTGGGAAACTTCGTTGTCGCCTGAGGACTGAATTAAGGGACTCCGCACTGTTGTTCGTCATGATGTTATACTGGTTACCACTGAAATTTTCACGTGACCATAAAGATATATCATCACATTCTAAAGAAGCAACTATTAGTTGGATGGTTGTAATATGTCCTATCAACTGTTCGAATTTTGATATGCAATATGCAAGTGCTGCACGCTTGAACAAGAACATGGCATTGCTACTACTATACCTAGTGATAAGATTTTTCTCAATATGCCACATGCAGGCACCATGGTGAGAAAATGGGTACAACTTAGACATTGCCCGCTTAATGCTCTTCTTCCTATCTAATACAAACACTAGCATTTCTAAGTCGTCAACTACATCTTTCAACTTCACGAAGAACTAATTCCAGGGTGCATTCGTTTCTCCGTTGACAATCCCCTTTGCAATAAGATATATTTGTAAATTGGCATCCTGTGCTACAACAATTAATAGTGTTCCCTTGTACTAGCCTTTCAATGACTCTCGTCAACACAAATGACCGGTATCATGTAATCTCAAAAGCCACGTATACTCGTCCTGAATGCCAAGAAAAAGTACAAGAACCTATTATTGTTGTCGAGCTTAATGAGTGCGACGGTTTCGAGGTTTTTCTTAGTTAACACATGGCAGTATGAAGGCAATTTTTGAAAACTCTCTTTATGTAAACCTAAGAGCCATTCAAGACCCTTCTCTTTACTCTTCCAGGCTTTGTTGTAGCTAATTTGTACGTCGAACTCACGTTCGATATCCCCGATAATACCAGCGAAAACGTACAGTTGGTTTGCATCATCCAATCGTCACATTATGTATTAGCCAATTAGGGCACTGGTTGCATGCAGGTGTTCATTCCTTCGAACATCTAAAGAACATGTGTGCTTAGGTATGTACCTTCGAACCTTAAATATATCTGAATTTTTTTATCTTAGAAGCTCGTAATAGCCAATGGCAGTAGGTATCCATGCAACATATTGTGAGAGATCTAGTATTCGACTTTTTAACTTTGAAATGAAACTTCTCAGTCAAAGCCTATTGGCGGAGCCTCGTGTGCAGTTGTTTCTTGCTGAAGAAGATTTGATTATCCTTAATGTCCCGTTGATCTTCCAATTCTTTTGCATTTTCAATATATGGATTTCCTTCTACTAGGCCGATATCCGTATCTGAAATCATTCGTGGCTCTTCTAGTTCGAACACACCAACTTCTTCATGCCCATACAATGCCTCTTCTATTGGTGATAAAGGATCAACTCCGACATTAGCCTCTTGTTCTCCGACATCATATTGATTTGCAATTACACACATGGTTGCTTGCGTGTGAACAGAAATGTACCATTGCAAATCCTCGTCATCAGCTACATCAGCAAAAGGTACATTCATGTTCGGAACTTTAAATTTCAGGTGGATTCGAAATTTCATTCTATCAAGATGAAACTTTTCGAATAATTTGTTGACAGACTCTTCATATTTAATGCACTTCGAATAACAATTGATGTTGTTCAATTCCCAAACCACTTCCACTCTTCCTCTATGTTGACGAATTTACCACCATGGGAGACAACAAATCTCATAACATCTCTCATATATGCATGTCATCAACGTAAATAATATTAGTTAACACGAATACCTAAAACAAACATGTTACTCGTAATAAATATGGTCAATAGTAAAAACAAAACATTCTATAGCTTCACTAAGTTTGTAACATAATTCTCGACATTTGAAACAACGTCAAGAATTATAGTTTAAGTGTCGTTCTCGACATTTATAGATGTCGAGAATGATATATCAGTCAGACAATTCACAATTTGCATTTATCATCTTCTTCAATCTCAACAACCATTTTTGAAAGGAATTTATTCCACCATTAATGACATTTTCAATACATGGCAATCATTGCAAATCTATCTATCAAAGTTATTTAAATGGGTTACGACACCATACTTAAGGAAAACAAAACAATAAATATGAATTTGATATAAAATGCTCAAATAATCTTACAACAAATATTTAATAATTATTTGAAAAATCTAATAATCCATTTACATCACACATATATATATATATATATATATATATATATATATATATATATATATATATATATATATAGAAATTTGATAAGATAGCCTATTCCCAAAGAATATTTGGAGAAATGGCATTTGACCATTTTAACATATGGAATTATCTAAAATACCCCAACACAGAATTTACAACCAATTCACCATAGTATAAAAAGAAGTACAATAAAGATTTAAAGAATTTTTTTTTAGCCAAAAATGATTGATAAAACTTATAAAAAAAAACTAGATCTAAAAGATGACCATATAAGATTAAGAAAATTATGAAAAAACAAAAGGAAATTGAATTTGAAAATAAATTTGATAAGATCGGATATCAAGAACAATTGAATACATCCCAAAAAATATTAAAATGCTTTATGGAAAACATGATAGAAAATTTTGCTAAAAGAATAGCAAGATCTATAATAATAAAAGATATACATGACATTATACATAAATTGGAAAAAATGAAAAAGAATATTTTGCTAAGGGAATAGTAAGATCTATAATAATAAAAGATATACAAGATATTATAGATAAATAGGAAAAAATGAAAAAGAATATTTTGAAATATGTTATACCTTTTAGCCCAAATATGGACATAATAACATATCTTGATATTATAAATTCTCAGACATTATTAAATTTTGAAGATTTACTTAAGACTTTATAAATGAGAAAACCTATTAAGAATATATTACCTCAAGAATATAAGAAATTAAAATTTAGGTTAACACTAAAATTTAATATATCCATAATAAATAACAGATTAAGTTTAGCCTTATTAAATGAATTCTTAGAATATTAGATTTTTAGATTATTAGATTTTTGTTCGCTCTTAGTAAGAACAATGAAAATGTGTATTTCTAGAACCGATTCCTAAAAAAATTAAAAATATTAATATTAATTATAATTAAAAACTTAGCTAGAGAAATAAAAGAAGAAATTATAGATAAACTTTTAATATGATCAATAAGAGATGAATATATATATGAAAAAATTATCGAAGAAATGGATAAGGAAGAAAATATGCTATATTGTAAAGCAAATTATAATACATAAATTACTATTAACTAATTCTTAATTAATATGTAAAAAGTAAAAAATAACTTGGAAAAGAAATTAGAAAAAATAAGATCAATAAATTATCAAATACCAAATGAATTATTGACCCCTAAAAAATTAACAAAAAATCAAGAAAATCAAATATTAAAATTAAAACATGAAAAATATAAGGAAAAAGCAAACTATTATGAAAAATTAAAAAAACTAATAGATAATGAACTTACAAAATAAAATTTTGATAAAATTATAAAAGATTGTAAATATACTGAATATAGAATATATTATCTCAGCAAATTAAAGATAACATAACATAATGAATAATCATATGGAAGAATTAAAAGCATTAATAAAAATTGAGAATTAAAAGAAAGCAATAAAAGGAAGAGAAAATAGATAAAAAGCTAATAGAAAAAGAGATGTTAAAGAATTGGAAAGAAACACATAGAACAAGAAAATTTGATAATAGAAGCATGAAGTATGGATGATGAATTTAGGGAAAAACATTTTACCTAAAATGTTATAAGAAGAAAAATTCAAAAAATCATTAGGAAATGAAAAAATTGAAGAAGAAAAAGTTAGAGAAAATAATGATGAATTAGATTCATTAATATAAATTTTTGATCAACTTAATTTAGAAGAT
>CAIGRP010101120.1:0-13570 GCA_903798385.1 Fraxinus cuspidata | reverse complement strand
CCCCTCACCGTCTGTGCTTGATGTTTAAATCGAGCGTCCGTTTTCCAGGATATAACAGTAAAACTAGTAAATTTTGAGCACCACATATACTATTTCGACGAACTGATTTAGTGTCTGAACAAAATCACTTCCAAGACTCGAACATAAATTAAAATGTATACAGACATGACATAACTCAAATTGTATGCAAAAAATAAAATGGANAGCACCACATATACTATTTCGACGAACTGATTTAGTGTCTGAACAAAATCACTTCCAAGACTCGAACATAAATTAAAATGTATACAGACATGACATAACTCAAATTGTATGCAAAAAATAAAATGGAACTGTATTTTCAGATGAATTTGTGTGTAAGAAAAGTGGAAAACGAGACATATAAATACTTGTATCTTGAGAATGTAACTTGCTCATTCAGTTCATGGAAATTACCACAGGAGTTTCAATAGTTTCAGAAAATGAAAAGTCGGTTGAATAAAATAAAAATATAGCAAAACGTGGACACTTCTAAAGGGCCAATTTTGGTCCTTTCAGTCTAACATTCGTGTACGCAGGTCGCGCCCGCACACAAGTTCAAGATTCGAAGCCTATTTCGGTTCGTGATTTGCACCCCCTCTGCGTGCAGACGTGGAGAGAGCCTCTATGCTACACATGATTACACCATTCCAAAATGTAATCATATTTAAAGTAGTTTTTTTTTTCATCAACTTCCTATGTGGGACAAACACAATTTTTTTGTTTTTCCACCAACATAAACTCCTTTTAATTGGCATATTTTGAGCTTCAATTTATCATTCACCCGAGCATCAATTTTTTCAAGTAAATACATGATTTCGATGTACTCACGGAGGAGAACACAAATCAATCTTTATCTTCCAAAATAGCCAAATGAGTCCACTCAAAACTCATGCTAAAGTCAGCCACACACTCAATTTTTCCAACAATTTATTCAACATTTTTTCCATACAGTTTTATACAATTCAACAACAACAGAGACAAGTTGCTGCTGGAGTCGCATTCAATCCTTCTGGGAACTATTATCTCTCCCTGTATGATGATGAAAACGGTAAGGTTCGATTCGTTTCTTCATTATTTGTTGTTCATTTTTAAGGGTAAAATAAGTAGGATGATAATGTTTGAGAATGAATTAAAGTAATTATGGCGTATGTGGGAAAAAATTCTTATAACTGACCCCAAATATTGGAAACAAGACTTAGTTTGTTGTTGTTCATTTTGGATGATGATGTTTTCGCAAAGATTTCTTTCTTTCTTTGCTATTTTATCATTAGAATACTTGTGTAGGAAAAATATTAGTACTGAAGAATAGATGAAAATCAATTGTACGAATAAATTAGTGATTTAAGAATTCTTTTAGACATTTCTCATCTGAAAATTTCTTTTCCTAACTCAGATATAGAGAAAGCACCACCACCAATGCCCCCATCAGAAGGCCGATATGAAGTAGTAATAGATAATAATAGTATTCATTGTCTCGACTTAGCCCCATTAAGAGTGCTACTAGAATAACCTTGCATGAGCCTGGTTAGGAGAAAAGAAAGGAGAAAAGGACTAATGTGGAAACATTTGAATGATAAAAGGACTTCTGTGGAAACATTTGAATGATATGATAGGAATATTTCTAGTTCGACCCTAAAATCACATAATAGTTGAATAACGCATAATTAAATTTACCAATTAAAAGCAATAAATCATTTTTTAATTGTTCCAAATGTTTAGTCAATCAAGTCAATTTTATTCTATGTCGAATTGCCACAATAATAATTAAAGCAATAAATAACGCAAGATTTGTTGACAGATAAAACTCTTAACTGGGCAAAAACTTTGGGACCAAACTAGTAACTTTTACTGTAGACAATAAGAACTTACAACATAATCCATCCTAGAAAACCTATTAGACTTGCTGATCTAATTCCTACAATCTCCAAGACCCGTGGAAAGTGTTTCACTCATACCTGCTCTCGTTTTTCTGAAATTGTCTATCTCTTGTGGATCACCAAGAACACCTTGTTCTTGTACCATTCCCGTACTTCTAGTACAACTTCTCTCAATTTTCAGTAATCTCTGAAAATTATTGAGAAAGTACATTCTCGATTATATCTAGGAAGTGTGTGTTTTGGATTATATAATTTTGATGTTTTTCCCAACTTGTAAGATTAATAACTCTTATTCCCTAACGGTGTTCAAGGCTATAGACTTGTTCTTCTTAGGTTGAGATATGGTGAGTTCATAAGTTTGGAGAGATCCAACCAATTTCTCAATCTTAACATTATCTAGATTCTTGCTCTCCCTGATAGCCGTAACTTTAGGACTAAATATCTAAAGTAAGGATTTCATGATTTTTGTGACAATCTTAGACTCAGAAATTCTCTCACGTGGGTTAAAATTAGAATTAACTATATCATTTAAACTCACATATAAGTCATCGAAGGTCTCATCATCCTTTATCCTATTCTTTTCAGACTTAGTTGTCAACATCTGTAACTTAAAATTCTTAACAGCTTAAGTTTCCTCATGTGTAGTCTGTAAAATATCTCAAACATCTTTAACAACCTCACACAGACAAACGCCTAAATTCCTGTGGTGACACAGCCATAAATAAAGCATGTAAAGCCTTAATGTTTCAATTACACTCATCTAAACTAGTCTTCGACCAATTACCTCTTGGAGTGGGGATGACAACATTATTAATAGCGCTAGAATGGGTAGCCCAACCATTTATTACTCTCAACCAAATACATTCATCTATAGATTTTGAGAAGGCTCTCATTATAACTTTTCAATAGGCATAGTTACTACCATCAAAATATGACAAAACAAACAATGAACTATTCATTTCGAAAACTAGTGTTAGGAATTGAATTTTGATACCACTTGAAAGTTAATAGTTTGCCCCTAAAATCACCTAATAGGTGAATATCTCGGAATTAAATTTATCAATTAAAAGCAACAATTCACTTTTAAATTGTTTTAAATATTTAGTCAATCAAGTCAATTTTATCTCATATTGAATTGTCACAATAATAATAAATAACACAAGTTTTGTTGATGGAGAAAATCTTTAGCTGGGTAAAAACTTCGGGATCAAGTTAATAACTTCTACTATAGATAATAAAAACTTGCAGTATGATCCAATTTAGAAAATCCACTAAACTCCCTGGTCTAATTTCTGAAATCTCCAAGACACACTAGAACGTGCTTCACTCACACCTGCTCTCGATCTTCTGGAATTGTTTATTTCTTGTGGATCACCAAGAACACCTTGTTCTTGTACTTTTTGTGTACTTCTGGTCCAACCTCCCTCAATTTTCAACAACCTCTAAAAGTTATTGAGAACGTACCCCCTAATTATATCTAGGAAGTGATTGTTTTGGATTATTTGACTTTAATATTTTCCCAACTTGTGATGGATTGATCTCGAGAATCAAAGGTTTAAGATCAAAGTTTTGATGTATTCTTGAATCTTGATATGATGTTATGAAGATGTAAAATAATGACCAACCACCCCAAAAAAACGTACTTGGCATTGGCTATTTACAATAAGAGATATTTATATAATATAAAATAGATAAACTCTTGAAAATTGTAAATAAAGGTTTCTCGAAAAACACCGTCGCTCGGGCGCTAGGCTAGCGACATATGTGTCTCTCGAGCGACACATGAGCAATAATGATTCTGCTTTGGACGCCCGAGCATTAGCTAAGCGACAAGCTAGCGTAAATTCGGTGACTATTTCTCCTTGTTCCATACTTGAACCCAAAGACTCCTAGTTCATTTATACAACCCTCCAAAAGACTCTTAAAACTTTTACAACTATTTTATAATAATCATATTCTTTTATAACAATCATTTTATTTAAAGAATTACCAATACAACATAAATCCTAACATGATATACTTACATTGGCTAATTTTCTTGCAGCAAATGCGAATCCAAAGGAGTTATTGGAACGTACTATTGGATTTACGATCAATTACACTAGAGAATATGAGTATGATCCTCGAGAACTATCTGAATTTCCCGATATAAGGCTGTGGTTCATTCGACTGGATGTTGTGTATCCAGGGCTCACTGCTATATTGGACGGCAAGCAGGAGAGCTCGCATGATATGGGGCTATGCTGGTGCCTCACCAGGTATCTTATCGACCTACATTGTGCACAAGAAAACATTTTCTTTGGTAGCTTCTTTAAGTACTTATTATATGTGGATCCTACGAGATTTGTTGATAAAAACTATGATCAACGAGCTTAATTTATAATTTTTAAGCTTTGCCAAATATGAACGTTTAGACAACGTAGTTGTTCAAAAAGTTCAAGGGCCTAACTCATCACTACAGAAGTTTGTCTTCACCTATATCTCAAATTGTACATAGGCGACGTTAGACATGCTAAAAATTCTGTTCAGTGCCAAAACCAGATTAATGGTTTCGATTCTTCTTTCAGCCACTTTAAGTTTTCAAAACAAAATTGAATCGGCATGCATGTTAGATAATGTCTTGATTTAAACTTCTAGATAAGGTGAAAATTCAACATACTCGTTACAAGTTTTCCAACTCCTGATTTTTTTGGTTGGCAGATGAGTATGAGAATGGGAGTCGTATTCAACCCAGAGGCACTAGAATTGTTCATTATGCAGAGAGTATTTATTGTATACTCATGGTTGAAGGAAAATGACAGTCCAGTGCCAAGATTAAAGACTGGCCAGAATGCTTGGATTTGGTATTGGAGATGAAATCTTTGATTTGATTGATAAGTAAATCCCAACCTCATCATTAGACTAAGACTAATGGACCTAAATTCGAAAGTCTAGTCTCATCTTTATTAAGACCGCTACCTTTCTTACAAAAGTGCAGTAAAAGTTATTCTATGTGACTGACTTGTTCATGCAATTCTCCAAATATTATGGATGAGACTGACTTGTTCATGCAATTCTCCAAATATTATGGATGAAAAAGGTAAAGTGTTGGGATCAATGTGGAATAAAAATCTTTATTTCTTGTTACACGAACATTTTCACAAGAGAAAAGTCAAGCTTAAGAATTGACTTGTCTGATACCTAACCTCAACATATAGCACGTAATTTACCCGAACATCAAAGAGCAAATTTGACCCCACATAATGCACAAATTAAACTCAAGGACTAATGTTGCACCAATATTCTAAGAGGTGTACATGCGGCAAATGACGGACCACTCATCCATGCTTTGAAAGAAGGCAAGAAGTTCAAATATATTTAGGTTATGTCTAAGAAAGTTTTTATAAATATGGAAAAATGAGTGGTACTTTAAATCTTACAAAATGTATAAATAAAAAGTTATTTGACTAGAAGTATTTTTTAAATAAGCTGTTATAAACACTGAAACGCCTATTGAAATGTACTCTTAGAAGAGTGGAAAAAGCCTCCCAATACAACAAACACCACATGGGAAAATCTCCAATTTTCGTAGTTTCAAATCCCTATCCAACACTCCATATAGCCTTAGTAAGATAAAAAAAATTTGACTCATCATCTTGAAATGTCATCTAACTATTTGCCAACACTATTCGATACAGTGATGTGTCAGAATTTTAACGTAGACAACTAAAGAAATAGGGAAATGAGACAATAGATCTCAACTCAAGATCCATATGATGGCGGCAAGTTAACTTAAATTTTGGGATTTATTTTATATTTCAAAACAATTTTTAAAAATGGCAAAAAGAACACATTTTCAACAATCTCAAAATACAAAACTCAAAATGAATTCAAAACTAAAAACACGAAGATGACAGCCCCTAATTGTCTTCATCTCCATGGTCGCCAAAGAATTCCAAAACCACCAAGACCCTCCTAAATCGCCATACCTCAAACCAATTTTCCGCAACAAAATTATATTTTTCACATGAGTTTGTCACTTATCTTCAAGAATGTACACGAATGGAATCATCATTTCGTTCTACCATGCTTCATTTTTTTTATTTAATTTCAGTATTATCTTGCGTTCACGGTAATGTCTAATGCGACCTAAAATTTCATGGACATAACTTTAACTTAGTGTGAACTTTAATGTGTTGTTTTTGTATTTGAAGTATGATAGTTTCCTTTTTGGGATGTTGATTAAGAGTATGCCATCCTATTCACTTGACGTGATTTTAATTGGTAACAAAATGTGACCTTCAAATTTTCATTTTCAATACGAGATAGGAGTAATTGTTCATGAACTATTACGAAATACGGGGTCATCAAAATTCCGCGTCTTCTTATTCACGTACATTTAGGATTCAAAGTTGTAAACCCGACTACGTTGTATGCAAAGGTATTTTGAATTCACGGGCCAAGCTCATTTAACTCTACGTCAGGTCATATCTCGTCTCTTGAAGATACTAGAAAATTGGCTTGATAGCTTTTGATATAATTTGAAATCTGCTATTACATTATAAGGTGGGTATCTTAATTGTTTTAATTACATAGATAAAGGACCTATCTTCTTTAAAAGTTTAAAGCTTTAGACATGAGATAAATCTAATTATTCATGATTCAATGTTGATTTTACAACGCTCCCTCGCTTACAAACCAAATGATTTGTTATTTACAAAAGCCTTACACGAAATTTTCAAAGAAATAATGCTATGTTGTGGAGTAAGTACGAAAACGAGCAACTACTCTTTGCTTTCCCAATGCCCTCTAATTGGGCTCTTATCATTGATATAAGAGTAATGCTATTTATTATCATAATAATGGAATATCGTTGATATGCCAATGTATTATCCCTCAAAATTCTCTCTCTCTCTCTCATAGAAATTTTTCTGTTCAATTTAATTATTTCACATACATTGTCACGTCATCGATATTTCATCATTATAATAATAAATATCTTGACACAACTAGCCTAACTCGCGTAGGTAAAACCATCCAAGGTCCAATACATTCATGGGGTTAAAATTTAAGCCGACTCATCATTGTTTTCTTCAGATATCAAGATTCTTTTCTAAGCTTACCTATGATTGACAATCGGGGCATGTGAGAATTTTTTAAAATAAGATAAACTTATTTATTTAAATTTCGTATTCAAAAAAATTTGGAAAGATACAAATAACATCTCATAACCTTAAAATTCGAATAATTTTTTTTCTACTTCCTCTGATCCTTTAAATTTAATTTTTTCATTTAAGGATTATTTTAGATTGAGAGTTTGCCCAAATACGATGAAATGTCATTTTTATTAGTGATTGAGGCATGTATTGCACTCAGTTAAGTGAAAATACATATTATCTTCTTTTCTTATAATTATAAGTCTTTTTGGGTTTCACTTTTGCAGAGAAAAAATAGAGGATTTTTTTTTTTTTGGGTCCATAAATTTTTATTGTGTAATTTGAAAAAGAAAAAAGAAAAAAATTATTACATTATGTCAAATCTTAACACGATAACACTTGTCAATTAATAATAATATAATTATAATAGTTTAGTTTACATATATAATAAGATCTAAAAATATCATTATAGTTAACTGAACAAGAAGGGTAGGTCGGAGAAAAAGCGAGTAATTGCAACAAAAGTTCTTTCAAATGATTCATCTATTTGATTGACTGCATGTATGAGACAAGATTAAATACGAAAACTTATAAAAATAACTTTTAACCGTCGTTAAACATACAAAACATTTCAAAAAAAGTGCATGATGTGATCATTTAGCGTTGCATACTTGATTTACTTACGAAATAAATTTTGGATTAATTAATCAAATACTTTAGCCCAAAAAATGAAATTTTATGTTCGTTTTGTTTCTCCACAAACATTTCACCTAAAAACATTTCACTATAAATTTCCATGCCCATATATTTCAAATATGAAGTACTAGTAGTTGTAACCAATATGAAAAGCATATCATAACCCATCCACCCCAGGATCCCAGCCAATAAAAAGTGTTTGAGTATATTGTTTCTGAACTCTCAAGATGAAATTGGAATTTAGAAATTATAAAAAATTATATATAATCCCATGTAGATGATAAAGACTAATTCCAAATTACTTGACTGTGATTAAATTAATAATTAATTATGGGGGTTAGGGTTTGGGGAAAGTGGTAGATATATAGTTGTTACTTTTTAGTGAACCCATCGTACGACGGTTGGCTTGATAAAATCTTAGCTTTCAAACAATCTCTTTGCGAACCCAAAAATTATATAATAATAATAATAATAAAAATAATAATAATAATATATTATTGCATTCATGTTACTATGTTAAAATATTTTTACTACATATTGTTTAAGGTTGCTAAATTTTCCATTTTCCATCTCCTATTACTCTGAAAAATGAGTATTTTAAAATTAATTTTCTATTATAATATTAATCAAAATTAAGAAAATATAAAGAAGAACTTTGGCTTGTATGATTTTCTTCAAAATTTTAATTAGTGTGTGAACTAACAAATGAAGATTGTATTTGTGTTACTGATCATTGTATATTCAAATTGAATTATAAACAAATAACTATTATTATTAGAATTTTTTTATCTTTACTTGAAATATTTAATGAATATGATCAACTTGCACATGAAAGTATTAATATTATTTTTAAATATTAAATAAACGGATAAAAATGAAGTTGCATTTTTAAATCTTATTAAATCATTTAAGCATTTTACCACCTTTAGATTTTATTGTTTCATGTCAAACAATTTAATAGAATATGTGGATATGAAATTACCAAATGGATTTCAATTTATAAAATGTCACATTAGTTATTTTAATTTATAACTTTCTTTCTTCTTCTCATTTTTTCCTAGTCATTAATTATTTTCTTTTGTTTTTGTTTAGACACTGCATCGATTTTATTTGTGGAAATGGCACGAAATTTTGTTAATACATCATTTTAACGTCTAGGTGTGGGTTGGGGAAGAAAGATTGAAGTGTTTCTTTATTGTTTTCGTTATTATCGTAATTATTATCTTTTCTTCAAAAAAAAATTGCATTTTCCCTCACTCGGACATAAAAGATAATTGGTCTTATCTAGAGATCGACTCTTGATTCGGAATACTTAATTTAAAATCTGACTTGTTCCTAACAAGACTTGTCCGTCCATCCGTTTTCGTTCAATAAAAATCCTCTATTAAATCAAAAATTAGTCTATATTTAAAAAAAAAAAAAAATTATATAGTAATCATCCATGCCTCATGTTAATGTGAAACTACCCAATATAAAACCCTATATTGAAATATAATACATAGTTAATAAGGCTCTAAATTTTCCCACAATCGGGCATTTCCTCACATAAAGTCTAGTCACATGCATAAGCCTATATTCAAGCAGTGTGTTACTTGGAAAACCAAAATTTAGCCCACGTTTGGTTTTGATTCTTGAAAGCTCATTTTTTTCTTTTCAAACTCAGTTTCAACTCTGTATTTTCTCGATAAAATAATTTTACACGTAAATCGATAACTTTTTCTTACTTTTTAAATCACACATTTTTAGAAGGTATCATCCCACAATATCTATTATCAAAAAATCTACATCAAATATACTCTTAGTAATAAGTTAAGAAAACGAATGAATAACGACCAAAATTTGGATAATGATTTTTTTGTTCCTTTCCCTTTGACGAGACAAGTAACGAAAATATTTAACTAAACTGTGATTAGGAACAGCTTAGAAGTAGATTTAAATTTAGTAAATTGGAAACGAGATTAATCCATCAAAAAACTACTTTATGTAGAATTTAAGAAAAGAATTGAAAACCATAGTTCTGCCTAAGAAGTAGTCTTATAACTCAAGGATCCATCTCTTCCACCTAACTAAGGAAAAACGACATGGCAGCAAATTCCCTTACGACCTATAAATTGATGCGTTGGCTAGTTCTATCCGACTACAACAAGCTAGAAAGACATATATCAACTCACAGAGAGAGAGTGAGAGAGATTTACATATAGGGAAAGAGAGAGAGATTGGAGAGGGAACTTGGCCAGACGAGAAGTATAATGGAGACATGGATTCGAGTTTTGATCTTAGTAGGATGTTTGTTTCCAGCATTTGTCGAATGCAGGATTCGCCATTACAAGTTTAATGTAAGTCTATTGTATATATTTTAAAGCATATTTTTGGTACCATTCGTTATACAATACTATCGGATCTTGTACGTTAAACTGAACAGAATTAGTGAGCCAGATTAAGGAATAGAGACTAGTCATAAAATTATTCGATAACCCAACGGATCTAACATATAGTTAACTTCTATTTGCAACATGCATGCAAAGTTCTCTTACTTCTAATTTTTGGAAAAAACAAAACAGTTTGTTAATTAATCTCTCATATGTACTCTATGCATTGGCTGGCAATTGCTAATTGAAGGTAATTGCAATTAGCTAAGGTGGTTAACCTAAATTGCAAAGAAATAGAGGAAAAATGTCAAAATTATACAAAAATGGAAGGTACAACCATTTTTCAATTTGCAGCCTTCTAAGTTATTTTTCTATTACTGTACTAGCAAACAACATGCAGATTTTCTTCATTCATAGGATTTTCTAATTATTCTAGACAGAGTTATGATGGCAAGTGGTTTTCATGTGCAGGTGGTGATGAAAAATACTACTCGATTGTGTGCGACCAAACCCATAGTCACTGTCAATGGAAATTTTCCAGGTCCCACCATCTACGCAAGGGAAGATGATACAGTGCTTATCAAGGTCGTCAACCACGTAAAATACAACGTGTCTATTCATTGGTAAGATGCTAAATTAAACGAAAATTATTGTCCAAACTTACTCGTGCTCGTGCCTATAGACCTTGTAAATTTACATGTTTCTTTCAAATGGTAGGCACGGCGTTAGACAACTTCGAACAGGATGGGCAGATGGTCCGGCATATATCACGCAATGTCCCATCCAATCAGGCCAAAGCTATGTCTACAACTTCACCCTCACGGGCCAAAGGGGCACACTGCTTTGGCACGCTCATATTCTATGGTTGAGGTCCACCGTCCACGGTGCCTTAGTCATCTTGCCTAAGCTTGGTGTCCCATATCCTTTCCCGAAACCTGATCACGAACGTGT
This sequence comes from Fraxinus cuspidata, assembly GCA_903798385.1. Lineage (NCBI taxonomy): Eukaryota > Viridiplantae > Streptophyta > Magnoliopsida > Lamiales > Oleaceae > Fraxinus > Fraxinus cuspidata. The sequence goes on along the minus strand of CAIGRP010101120.1, from coordinate 2,521 downwards.
GGTTATCTTAGGTGAGGACGGGCTGACATTTTGATCTGAGCTTCGTATCATATTTAGTACGCAATACTAGATTCAACTAAACTCGACAATATAAAAATAAGATTTTAGCTAGTTTTTTCTTTAATACCGTCGATTGTTAAACATTCTTTTAGGCCATTCAATTTTCGTGGTTGAACATACACACGTGCATAAGCATAGGAGTCGCTCATCTAAGGTTCAAGTGTAAATACATTGTATTTCTTGAATAATTGACTAAAAGTTCAATACTGCAGCTGAATGGTGGAAATCAGATACTGAAGCCGTGATAAACGAGGCTATGAAGTCCGGTTTGGCGCCAAATGTGTCCGATGCTCACACAATCAATGGCTTTCCAGGACTAGTTCCAAATTGTTCATCTACAAGTACTAAACAAAACTTCCAATTGCATAATATATCTATGAATGTACAATATTTTCACAAAATTAATGGTTCCAATGAAAATTTGATGATGCAGAGGGCTACACATTGAATGTTAAACCAGGAAAAACCTACATGCTAAGAGTAATCAATGCTGCACTCAATGAAGAACTCTTCTTCAAAATTGCTGGACACAAAATGACAGTAGTAGAAGTTGATGCTACATATGTTAAACCTTTCAAAACCAACACGATTCTGGTCGCTCCTGGCCAAACCACCAATGTCATCCTGGCGGCAGACAAGGGCACGGGGAGCTACCTGGTAGCAGCCGCTACTTTCATGGACACTCCGGTGGTGGCTATCGACAATCTTACAGCAACTGCCACACTACACTATACCGGAACACTTTCTAGTACCCCAACAATGTTAACTAGTCCTCCACCTCAAAATGCCACCCCAGTAGCCGACAATTTCACAAACTCTCTCAAAAGCTTAAATTCAAAAAAATATCCTGCCAAAGTGCCAGTAACAGTCGATCATTCTCTGTTATTCACAGTCGGGCTCGCAGTTAATCCATGTCCCACGTGCAAAGCTGGGAATGGAAGCCGTGTTGTGGCTGGTATAAACAATATCACATTTGTTATGCCAACCGTTGCTCTTTTGCAAGCACATTACTTCAAGATTAAAGGAGTTTTCACCACTGATTTCCCCGGGAATCCTCCATTTACCTATAATTATACCGGTAATCCTCCTGCAAATTTACAGACTACTAATGGGACCAAGCTGTATAGGCTACCTTACAATGCAACAGTTCAAGTGGTCTTGCAAGATACTGGTATAATTGCCCCTGAGAACCATCCTATTCATCTACATGGCTTCAATTTCTTTGCTGTTGGTAGGGGCCTAGGAAATTTCAATCCGAAAACTGATCCTAAGAAATTCAATCTTGTCGACCCTGTCGAAAGAAACACCATTGGAGTACCATCTGGTGGATGGGTTGCTATAAGATTCCGAGCCGATAATCCTGGTACGTTAATAACATTATCAACACATTTGGTACTTAAACTAGACACGACTATACTGTATAACTAATAAGAACCTTTTTTTTTTTTTTTGCAATTTTGCAGGGGTATGGTTTATGCATTGCCATTTGGAAGTGCACACAACATGGGGACTAAAAATGGCTTTCTTGGTGGACAATGGAAAGAGCCCTAATGAATCTATTCTGCCACCTCCTAAAGATCTTCCAAAATGTTAATTTTTGACGCAGATATCTGTTTCGAGCATTCATAATTGAAGAGTAATCTTCGAGTGTTAAAAAGAGAGGAAAAGGGGAAATGGAACATCAATGAAGAATCAAACGGGAAACAATTGAGTTAATAAAACATTTAGTAGAGTGCAAAGAGTTGAGATTTATTTGTTTCTTGAGTAAAGAAAATTTTGCTGAAGCAGAGGATAATAATTAAATGTTGTATCATTTGTGATTTAATTTACAATAATTCCTCAAGATTTCCAAATAAAGAGATCAATTCGAATGTTGTTTTGATATCATGTTTCAGAATATGATTGTGTTTTTCTGTTGGAGGCTCGACTACCGGTGTAAAGCAAGACAATCCAGGGCCGGCAAGCCCACCTAGTCGTCATGGGCACGTCATAACAAAAAAGTACGATATGCTAAGGTTTTGATTAATCTTAATCGATCCACCACAAACTAGTAGTGCCCAGCTGCAGACTATTTCATCGTTTAAACCATGAGGTAGTGCTTAGGCAGGGGCGGATTTAGGTGGGGCCCAGCCCCAGCCCATTTATTTTTTTTAGTAGAAATTTTTTTTTTTGTAAAAATAAAAAAATAAAAATAAAATAAAATAAATTCTTGTTTAATTTTATTTTTTTTACGTATTAGCCCGGTCTAAAATTCAGTCCTGGTGTCAAGGACCGCAGCTTCATCTAAGCCCCTTGACTCACACATTGTAAATATTTTAATTCATTTGTAAAATAGTTGGTAATTAGAAAATTTTAGTATGATTCCTCGGCAAAATGATGTCTACTGCCGTCACTTAGGTTTTTGTTCAGAACTCTATTATAGGGGGTATTAGTCTTTCAAACATCTTTCAAGCTTTCTAGT
>CAIGRP010101114.1:0-12969 GCA_903798385.1 Fraxinus cuspidata | reverse complement strand
TTTTTTTTGCTTTTTTTTTTTTATAACTCAAGTATTCAAGTTTCATCCAACTAATTTCGAGTGACAGCCATCTGATTCGCCATCTGGACAAATTAGATGCGATCACAACTTATACACACTTGGACTAGACCTTCGAAAAATTGTTTTACTCCCCATAGACCCCTTTTACGACGTGCAGACAGGACTCTAGGATGTGTGATAGAGCACACCATGACTTTATCTTCAAAGTACATCTGCCTCCCAGCATAAATGTTGATTTCCAACTGCCACGAAAATCCAAACCTCCGATACTCCATAAAGAACTCTCTTGCTTTACCATTACATCATGCCTGGGCATATCAAACTAATTTATTTGATCTCATTATGCCTTGTTCTAAGTCTATTTCACGAGATTTTACTCTCTTCATTTTTTTAAATATAAGCATGTGTGGTTTTTTTTTTTTTTATGACTCAAGTATTCAAGTTTCATCCAACTAATTTCGAGTGACAGCCTTCTGATTCGCCATCTGGACAAATTAGATGCGATCACAACTTATACACACTTGGACTAGACCTTCGAAAAATTGTTTTACTCCCCATAGACCCCTTTTACGACGTGCAAACAGGACTCTAGGATGTGTGATAGAGCACACCATGACTTTATCTTCAAAGTACATCTGCCTCCCAGCATAAATGTTGATTTCCAACTGCCACGAAAATCCAAACCTCCGATACTCCATAAAGAACTATCTTGCTTTACCATAACATCATGCCTGGGCATATCAAACTAATTTATTTGATCTCATTATGCCTTGTTCTAAGTCTATTTCACGAGATTTTACTCTCTTCATTTTTTTTAAATATAAGCATGTGTGGGCCTTAATGGCCGAGTCCATCATGGTTCGGCTATTGAGGTGGGGCTGTCCCACGATATAACGTATCTGGACTATCTTTGCCCGTGCTAGTTCACTTCTTGACTTAACATTCCCCTTTTAAAGCACGTAAGACTAAATTTATTTGGAATCGAGATGATTAATTTTAGGTTGAATTTATGCAATCGAGTCCACCACGATTCGACTGGTGTGACGAGTTGATCCATGACGCGACCAATAAATTTTGACGTCGGGGTGGGAATGTTGTGTAATTATTGAGGGTCCTACCCACAAGTAACTTTTGACATGCATGAGTGCTTACTTTTTGGTTTGTGGTGCTTAGAAGCAAACAATATCGGTGGGGAAGGAAAGAATATTGCGTGGTTTCAAAGCTGACTAAAAAATTAATGGATTGAAGCAAAAAGAAAGAAATTAAACTGTCACAATAACTTAAAGGTGAGTTGAAGAATGGTGGCTAATCATCTACAAAACTTCAACCTTTAGACAGAGAAAACCCTAATTAGCGAAAAATTTATCCTTGGTCATCAAATTATTGTACAAGTATAGTAAGTTGGTTTTCGATATTAAATAACAAGTTGATTTAACAATTTATTATAATAGTACAATTAGTCGCTTACCACGAAAACCATTTAAATCTTTATTACATCATCAAATGTCCACATCAGAAATCAACCCCCTATTTGGTTTGTATAAACTTCTACTAAATTTGCGATTAAAAATAAGTTTTAAGGAATGGTGACAAGCATGGGCTATGAAAGTAAAATTAACGAATTGAACGAGATTTTGAAAGAAAGTAGTACGAAGATAGTCTCACTATTCAATTTATTATGGTATCGAGATATCTTCAGAGTCATGTTTACGTTATTTGCCTTCGGTTGAAAAGAGAGAGACTCGTTCTTCAAGCGAGTTTACCACGAGGGCTCTTCTTAATAATTTTTAAGTTTCAACTTTTACCAATATTCATTAATGAATAAATCATATATACTTATGAATTTTTGCATTTTTAAAAAAAACTCTTCTAAATCTCTCTTTAACTATTTAGCTAGCAAGGCCCCACTTGTTTCTTTTTTGAAAAGGTTGGGGCTTTAGTAGCTAGGGAAGGCTGAATTCTGAATATAAGGCTTTATTTGGTGACCCATCCTGATATGGTCTTATGAAACATAATGTATCTTTGAAGAAGGCAAAAGCTGGCAAACATGTCTGAATTACATGACAATACTTTTGTTTTAAGAGAAATTAAATAAATACATTTCAGTTTGTGGATGAAATGGTTTCACGTGGTAGGATCGCACACAAAAGACTTGGGTTCAACTTTCATATGTCACATATATTTTATACGATCGATCAAAATATGATTTCGACATGCACGCTGTTATGGATTAAACGCATAAATCTCTACTATCAGAAGCAATAATAATACAAAACAGAAATAACATACAATTTAGACTATCCCATTTTGAGTGCGAGAGTTACGTCTATTTGCTGCTATTGAATTTCACTATAGTGAAGAAGACGAAGATTGTTTCTGAACTCAAGTCTTTTCTTTTTCTCTACCAAGAAATTTAGGTTGGCCCTAATGTCCTTGCTAAATGAGCTCTTGGAATCTTGTTTGACACGATGGGTTGTACATGATTAGACCGTATAATTGACAAGATTTTTAATTTATTTTCTTCAATAAATTCAAGTGTTTTATAGTCAACTTTATCGAGCAAGCCAGACCGAGTCTTCACCATCACAAAAATACCTCAATTAAATTTCCTTAATGAAAAGTTGCATTCATTAAACTTTTCAGAGGAAGGGCTTTTTTAATCCCTCGTAAAAAAGTTTTTTGCTTTCTAGTGCTTCCATATCTAGATGATGCTTACAGTGGTTGCTGCTGTTTGTTTCTCTTTCCCTATGTCCCTTTAGAATCTGCTTTCATTTGTAATTGAGGTGACTAAAGGCATCAATGGAAGGCCCATTTATCAAAGTGTAAATGTATTTTGGCTTCTAGAGGAGCCCTTTTCCCACGTCTTTAATCCATTCCTCGTTCATTTTCATTTTGAACAATTTTTTGAATTATTTTTGGCCGTTCTAGTGTTTTAGATCGAAGTTATGCTTTCTATACAATCTCCCGTGAAAATGCCTAAATTGTGCATGATTTTCACAAAAGTGGATTTGGAACTCATGATATCCAATACTAAATTGATTTGCCTCACCGTAAAAGTGTAATATAGCGTGTGGCTAAAAGGGGTTTATCGCATTAGTCAAATAAACGTATGTTGTCGTTAGTTGCTAATGTATCCTTTTGTTCGCGATCTCTTGCGAAAAGGTTTATATATTTCGTAAATTTAACGAGCAATGACCGTTGCTAAAAAAAATGTACAACGTATTTTGCAACTTTCTGTGCACGTTGCTAAAATGGATACATTAAGCAAAAGTTCTTTTTTCTCCATTGTTAATAATAACATTTTGTAACATTTAGTGTCTTTTGTAAAAAGTTTATAAAGAATTAACAGCAACGTCTGAATGCAAATGCACGTTGCTAAACTAAGTAATGGCGATGTGCAAAATGCACATTACTAGAACATTTAGTGAATTTTCAATGATGATATGAAATTGAGTGTAAATTGGTATCTTCAAATCACTTTTGCATCCTCATTTACATCCTCATAGATCTAAATTCAAATTTTGCTCAAATTGGAAATCTAAATTTACATATTTTTTTATATTTTCAGCCGAAAAAATGTAATTTATATTTCCTTTGAATCTCTTCGTTGGAGAGGTTTCTGGTCACTTTAGATATGTTTTATACCATGAATGAAGATGCTTTAACGACAAGGCGCTTTAAAATCTTTAGCAACATGCATTGTCCATTTTCATATTCGTCTACTCTATGACAACATCAAAGGTCGCAAAGCACAAGTGCACGTAGATACGTAGATAAAGACATGGAACAGACTTACTGCAAAACGCTATTTTTCTTGTAGTGTGTGTTAGACATGTCCGTATAATCACCTCTACACGTCCTTAGATTATCGAACCCAATAATCAAAGTCTCAATAGTTAGTTCTCCGTCTTCGATTAAAGCCAAATGATTAGAACCAGGTTAAGTTTGACATGCACTGATTTTGTGTATGTATTTTGAGTTCTTATGAATTCAAGAAAATAATTCATTAATTCTGTGGACGGAAAAGGGTTTGCGTCTCTTGAGAGTATCAAAAGATATCCTTTTAGAATTTGTAAATTTCCCTTTGTATAAAGAAAAATTTCCCTTTCTATAAAGCTATTTTTTGGTAAAGTAAAGCCATTTGTTCCTATTTCAAGACTGTTTTTTCTGATCATAGACTGCACATGCAGAAGAAATCTTTTTCATGCATGACAGTATGGTCCCGATTCATAATTCTTTTTAAAAATTTATATGGCCAAGGCTTTCTTGGGGGTGTCAACATCTCAAAATTAGAAATGAATTTTTAGTTTAATCTAGCGCATCGAGAGGATAAATAAAAGAAAAAAATATTTAAATTTATAGAGATTTTTATTCATAAGAGTGACATGATTTCAATACGAAGCAGGACTAAAAGAGAGGACGAAAACTAACACGATACGTTATCGATTCCTAATTTATTAACATCGTCAAGTGCAATATATCAACACGCATGTCAATATAATGTGAATAACAAAGGCAAAAGCAATGAATAATTATTTGCTCAATAATAGCTGCATGAATAAGATAAAAGAGTATTTGGAGGAATTTACATTTTCTTTTCAAAAGAAAAAAAATTGACTCGTTCAGTGTAATTAATTCATGTTATGTTTAAAGTACTTTTAAAGCTGAAAATAAGGAAACAAAAATTGCTTGCTTTGACTCAAAATGTGTCCAAAAACTCTTCCTTCGTAGATTGATTTGGTCCCATCTCTTGGAGTTGGAGTTTTCACAAAGTGTGGTACAGGAATCTCATAATTGGAATTGTGGGGGTGGGATGATGTGGGGTTAGCGCAGATGAAAATTATTTTGGAAATGCAGACACGATAAAGCTTGAAATCCTACCATCTGAGATTGGCTTCACAAAGTGTTGTTGGAGAGGAACTATATCTAGAGGTGTCAATTGGACGGTAACGATTTGAAGTTTATGTTGACTCCAAAAAATGAATCAACAGATATTGGGCTCACTCACGCCACGTCAAGCACGATTTCGGTGCGTCTTTACCGGAATGACGACGGTAACAGGGTAGAAATGGACGCTGGATGTGCTTTACGGCGCAAGACAAAAATATGTTCGAACTCCGACGGATGAAACAAGAACAATCGCACTAACAACGATTATCATAGTGAAGTCAAACCAATGAGTGTAATATCCAATGGGAATATGTGGAAAGATAGATAAAATATTTGTGTCTTTTCCTTTTTAGAATTTAAGTGTATCTTATGAATATATGATTGTTTTCTCTTTCAATCCATTATTCAACCCCTTTTAATTACAAAGAGGATTTACTTATACTACCATGACCGACATGGTGACCGTTGGATCTAAACCACGTGGCCTTATCACCCTTACTAAGGCTTCACATCATTGTCTATTCATACAATAAATGCATTGATAATGGGTCAGTCATTCTATACAATAGGCTGACATATTGACAAACTTTATTATATGTGTTACATCAATCACTTCTAAGAGATCTCCGAATCTAATATTAGAAACAATTTCGGCATCTTGAACTTCGGATGAACTTGAGAGCCTCGGATAAGTCCTTAGAGGTGGTTCCTCAAAAAGAAGAACCTCGGTACTTATCTACTTCTTCATCAGCGCGCCAACTAGTGCCTCGACCCAGGGTTTGTTCCATCAAGCACTTCGGCCATCTAGTAAAAGCTTCAATTCACTGTCCTTGCTTCAACCTTGTGAGATTTCATGCTACTTTCTGCCACGTAGGTCCGTCTATATGTCCATCCACGTGGCAACTTCTCGTGGAGCCTCAGATTGGAGGCGCAACAGTCTACATATTACTTTCAAATTGCTCAAGTTTTCCTTTTTTTTTTCATAAAATACATCTCACACGAGTTGTGGAGCCTTACAATTAGGTTCCGCCGGACCCTAGTCTATACATAGGCTTGCCAAGGACATTTTTCAAGTCAAAGTCGAGCTTTTGCCCTGCCGAGCCATTCAAGTTTTGCACATACTTAGCCCCTGTTTGAACCACATTCTCATTCTTCTATTCATTTTCAATCACACATTCTTCAATAAAATAATATTTTTCATCACATCAATAACTATTCCTTCTTTTTCAACCACATATTCTCAATCACATCACAAAAAAAAAAAAATACATTCTCTCTTAAAAATGTGCATCAAACACTCTCTTAAACTTCTATCAACATCTGGAGTAGGAGTCGAGTCATATCACAATTGGTCTTGTGCCATGCCAAGCTGTTCAAATCGAGCACATTTTGATGCTTCTATTGACACTAGAGTGTCGTACCCTACCTTAATTTCTAAACCTCAAACCCAAAATATTTTGACACATTCGTTAACATTTTTCTTCACCCAATAAATTAAGCTGCGTGATAGATTGTTAAAACCTCGTTATCAAGACTTACAAGTCTATTATACTGCATCTTGTGGCGTGGGGTGGGGGTGGGGTGGCATGGCGTGAAGGCAATAGTACAGATGGCTCTGCCCCCACTGATTAAGACATCTCACGTAAACATGGGTCCCACTTAGCTTCTTTTTTTTTTTTTAAAGGTTACTTAGCGTCCTTCAGATAAAAACCAAGTGTAGAGACTGTTACTTTCATAGAATTTTTACTGCCAGGACCGGGTTCCACGTCTTTCCTTTTTTTCTTTTTTCAACTGCAAATGAAAAGTTGACGAGCGTAAATTTGTAAAGATTCTGTCAAAAATATGTACAGCTTGATTCGTATTCTCATCACTCTACTATTACTTGCTATGCAATATTTTACACGATCATTCTTATTTCTCAATCTATTTGTTTATCAACTCATAACGTGTTTCCAACAAAAGAAGTAAAGGTTTTAGTTGTTTCTATGAATAAAAAAATAATCTATTTTCCAAGCCGACAATTATACTTGATACAATTTCATGCAACTTCTACTGATTTAGCCGCAGTGAATCTTTTGATTGCTTAAACGGAGTTATATAAGAAAGCATTCAGCCAGTCCTACATATATTGAAAATGAAACTCGAATTTACTTCTAATGAAAATAAAGTGGACCCCATGACAGTTGGGAATTAGTGCTTTATTACATATATAAAGCAAACACAAGACAATTGCAAGAAGAAAACTCTTTTTGATGAGCTGTGCAAAGGCAAAAGAGGACTTGTCTGCTGTCACCTTGTATTGTTTAATGACACCAATATTTATTTAATAAAGGCATGTCCCTATGTTAATCAACAGCCTTAAACAACAATTCAGCAGGGGTATTTCAGACTTTTTACTCAGCAATACCATGACAAAAGCATATTTTAACATCTCAACCCTAAACAGAGAACTTTAGGAACGGTAGTCTTCGTGTTTTAATTTTTAATTTTGAGTTTTGAATTTACTTTCAATTTTACATTTTGAGTGTCTATTTTGAGATTACTGAAAACGCGTTCTTTTTATCATTTTGAAAAATTGTTATCAAAAATAAAATAAATGAATTTTTGACTTGATTTTAACTTAAAACAGTCAAAATGATTATTTTGGCGTTTTCCGTTTTCTTTGTAAATTTTGAACTCTTTGGAAATTCGTTTCTAAAAATAGGTAAGTAGACGTATTTTCAATATTTTCGAAAACTGAAAATAACCTAAAAACAGCAAAGGGAACAGGCCCTAGAGTCTTTAAGTCGCCTAGTTATAAAAATTTCACGTGTTAAAATAAATATGACTTACCAATACACATACATGTAAAACAAGTAATCAAGTTTTTAGACGAGTCAGTATGTTCAGCAGAAAACAGATCAGATCATTAAGCCATCGTATCATCACACAAGTACACGAATGCATGTACAACACATACTAGCACTCGCGCAGACGCGCAAAAATGGGCATAATCGCTTTTAACTACGGTTTAAAGATGTACATTAAAGTAATAAATTAAGAACGCCCAAGGAGATGTAAGAAAAGAGTCTAAATTATTAATATGGGGTTGTCTAATAGTACAAGTCCCATGTGATTAGATTAAAAAAGGCTATTAAGAAATTAAACAGGCCTACAAGCAACAAATTCAATGCATTATAATACAACTGTTAGCATTCATAGTAATGTGATGCACTAAGAAAAGAGACGGAGAAATATTAACAAATGCTAAAACTAATAACATAATGCAGACACAAAGGAATAATTAAAGTAGCAACCGTTTTGAAAGCGCGCGTAATTCTCTAGATACATGTACTATACGGAATTTTGGCCAACATACGACGGCTAAGCCTTTAAATCCGAAGGGAGTCGATAGTTTTTGACAGATTCAGTGCCATGGGGAAAAAAAAGGAAAAAAGGCTGTCATGAATCAAGATCCCAAATTAAGATATCAAAGTCCATAATTTCATGCATTCTATATAAGCTATCCTATCAAATCAAAATGTGAAGATTCGTTACAGCACAAAACAAAGATTTAGTTGGAGTTAATTCTTCTGTTTTTCCAGTTCTTGTTTGGATCAGTGTCCAGTGTAATGGTTACAAACAGAATTATGGAATTAGAAGCAATTGCTGTGTTTCACCATCAAAGCACGAGAGCACCATACAGTAACACCCCGTTCGACACAAAAAATTGAAATAAGGAACCGTATTAGAACATCCAGTACTATAATGTCTGGTTCATTTAAAGTTGGAAACAATCTGCCTAAGCCACATAGAAAATAGCAAAGGGGAATTTTGAGGCAAGAAATCTCAAAATGTTCCAAGGGATTAAAACGGTGATCTGTGGGCACCTTAGCAATAAGTCTGAATGTGAAATATACTCATAGTTTTAGCATCTCCAAGCCGATGCAGAGATGAGCTCCTTCCGTTGCCAGCAAAGAACAAGTGAAGACTGCCTTTTCTCTACGTTGAATCCTCGAACAGGAGTCCTCTTCACCACACACTCAGCTTGCGATTCTGTGAAATTGCTAAATGGTATGGGGGAGAATCCCGATGACAAAAACAAAGTCCTCCAATGCTGTGTCTTTTCAGGAGCACAAAAACGCCCCATTACAATTTTCTCAATTCCAGGTTGAAGCAAGAACCTTTCAATCTTTGATAGAGCATCAGCATTCACATTGACAGCATCTAGAGACTCGAGAAGGTTAGAATAGGATTGAAGAGCATGAATTATATGATTGGGAAACGGTAGGTCAATCCTATCGCATCCTCTATCCACAGAAACCACAATTTTAGGGGACAGATGCTTAACAAAGCGAAGAACCAACGGTACTGATAATTGATAACTGGCAAGGGAACCAACTGGGAGATTCACAGCTATTGCCTCATTCTCTGATACTTGAAAAGGCAGAGACCATGAACCAGAATTCAAAGAATCAATGCTTATAACCTCAAACTCAAGCACAACATTGATTTCATTAGCAAAATGAATTAGATTTTCCCGAGTGAGGCTGAGCTCTAGCTGGTCGTGAGTTGAGGGAGTCGTAAACGCTGTGATTTTAAGAGAGGGTGGACCCTCACTCCTTAATGCAAGCTCCTGAATTAGTGAAGCCCATTGCCCACCATAACCAATATCAAAATCCACAACATGAATTCTATCAAATCCTTCCAGGACTTCAAGGACGGCTTGGTTGCAAGTAAAATTGGCAAATTGTACTAGGGGTGAGATCTCAGAGAAAGATTTGTAGGCACCAATCTTGAAAATGAGACTAAAAGGCGATGCAGTGGCCGTAGAGGGAATTGTTTTGTTGTTATTATGAATAGTAAATTGCAACGCCTCTTTGCAATAGAAAGCAGCCCTATGGAAAGGCTTACCAATGGGAGAGAGCTGGTGATTGAGCCGCGCCAATATCTCTTGTGCAAGTATTGGATTCCCCATCTGGACCAGCTCTGTGGCCTTGTAAAGCTGATCAATTATAGCCTGTTGTTGCTGTTGCTGTTGCTGATGGCAATATGCTAAATCATCCCCAACCATTTTCGGCTTCTGTCCTGGTCCCATTGCAGCGGGTAGCCTTTGCTGCAGATAATGGGGAAGTAACTGAAGCTGATGAGACATTGGCTGCTGATGCTGGACTTGTCTTCCCATTAACTGCTCTTGCCCGGGAACTGAAAACTGCCCTTTCGGTATTTGACCGCCTGGCTCGAGGCCTTCTCCAACAGCCCCTGGGTTGTGTTTTGCCTGGGGTGGCATGAATAGATTCTGTTCCTGCTGGTTTGCATATGACAATGGCAAGAAAAATGATGGGTTTTGTGGGTGTTGAGTTTGGTGCTGGTTTATCAACATCTGTGGGGTGAAAATGGAAGCCTCCATTTCTGCAAAACCAAATGGAGTTGTAACGGGTCCAAGATTGTTGGGCACTGAAGAAAAAATGTTATTCTGAGAGTTTGGGAACTTGAAAATATTTGAATGGTTTGAAGATGAATTCGAAAACAAACCAATATTTTCACTGTTGGATCTGTTGCTGGGGGAACTAGAGTTATGCATAAAATTTGAACCAATCTGTCCAACTGGGTCCGTACCAAAAGCTTGATCCACCACCCCAAAATCACCGTTGAACTCGAACTCCGCCGTGGGCGGCGGCGGCGGGGCAGTCCCAAATTGAAGAACCTTGTTCAGGCTGATTTCCGGGTCATCCACATCCCCCATGATCCACCGCAGAATGGACTGTTCTTGGCTTGGCGAGGTGACGACGGACTCCGAAAACACGCTCTCCCACTCGTCCATAGCACATTTTCCGGCGGTGGCAGTCCCAATCTCAAGAGATGGAAGAACAGGCAGTAACTCAGAATCAACTCTCTTATTAGAGCTAGTAGCAGTAGTTGAGTCTTGCTGCCATTTCAAGGATGGGTTTTTCTCGTTATTTCCTGAAACAGCCGCCACCACGGCCGAGTCAGTGGAAGCAGCCCCACCACCAGCTATGTCTCTGCCGCCTCCTAAAGATGAAGACAGAGTTGATGAAGATGTAGATATAGCCCTGCTTGGGCTACTTGCAATATCAAGTACAGATGCAGGCTCACTACAGCTATTCAAACCACAATTATCGTTCAAAATATTGCTCTCCCACCAAGATGGATTAGCCCTAAAATTATTATAATTGAAAAAATGGATTTCCAAATCCACCCCCTTCCCCTCAAATTCAAAGGGCAAGGGCATCCCCTTCATCTAATTATCAAACCCAGAAACTCAAATCCTCCCTCCAGCTTTAAAATACAAAAGAACAGTTATTGGATCGAGAAAGTCAAGAATATGTATACATGCATGTATACATATTTTGTAGAATCCGAAGAGAAAAATGTATGTTGTGCAGTAGATAATGGGTATGGAAGAGAAATGGGTAAAGTTTTCTCCTTCTTTTCTTGTTCAGTCATATAGACTAGACTAGTACTCTCTCTCTCTTCTCTGCCATGGATGCGTGCAACATAAAAAAGTAGTAAAGTGCCCCCATCTATTCATCCTCTCCCTCCCTCGCTCTCTCTCCTCGTTATTTTCTCTTTTTTTTGGGTTTCTTCTTTAACCATTTGAGTTAATTTGCGTGGGCTTGTCACGCAATTATCTTTGGAGCTCAGCTAGGCTAAGGTAGAGGTGGCAACCGACAAGCGATCAAAGTTAAGGTAGATGTGGCAATCGAGCCGAGCGGCTCATCGGCTCGACAAAAATGAGCCCGAGCCAGCTCGAGCTCATCACGAGTCGAGCAGGCCGGCTCGCTGACGAGCTGCTCGGCGAGCAGAGCCCGTATAAAAAAAATAAAAAAATTTCAGTGACCAGAACAATCACTGAACTCCTTCAAATTTTATTTTTTATTTTTTTTTTTCATTTCATTTTTTCCTTTTAAATACTCATTCATTACAACATTTTTTCCCACCAAACTTACTATCAAATATCAATCTCTCATTCCCTACTCAACTTTCTATAATTTATTAACAAATCATTATCATCATTCTATAATCTATAATTTTCATTCTACATTTTATTTTTACATTATCGAGTTATAATCTTGATTTTACAATTTATTTTCTACACTACTACATAATCTTCATTCATTTCTCACTTCAACATTCAATTTCAATTATTCACAAATGGATTCACGCTCATTTGTTGAAAACTTGTTCAATATCGAGAATGAATTCATCAGTGTAAATGAATTACCATTCCAGAAAATATTCAAGATTTCGATACTCATGAAAGTAGTCATCCATTGATTTGGATGACGCTGNAAAACTTGTTCAATATCGAGAATGAATTCGCAGATCTAATTGAATTACCCATTCCAGAAAATATTCAGGATTTCGATACTCATGAAAGTAGTCATCCAATCGATTTGGATGACGTTGATGCTGATGCTAGACATCCAATTGATTTGGAACATGATGAAGATCAAGAACATCCATTAGATATTCACGATGCAAGAGGGAAGAGAAATGGGAAGAAGCAGGCAAAATGTTGGGACCATTTTAAATTAGTTTAAACTGATCGTCTGATCGATAGAGTTCCAGAAACCAAAGCAGCATGTAAATATTGTCAACAACGATTGGCAAGACAAAAAGACATTGGAACCACCCACCTCAACAATCACTACAAAACATGTGCGGCTAAACGTGGGCTTCTTCCAACTGGTCAAACGCAACTACAGTTTGGTAGTACTGGCGCCGGTGCTACTACTACGCCACTTTCTATGTGGATGTATTCGAAGGAGAAAGCTCAAACGGGAATGGTGAAGTTCGTTACCGCGATGGAATTGCCACTAGCAATAGCGGACAACCAACATTTCGTTTCATACGTCAAAGAATATCTTCAACCGATATACGTTGGAGTAAGTCGAAATACTCTTTGTTCTGATACAATTGAATATTTTCTTAATTCAATGAAACTATTGATTGCGGATTTAGAAAAATATGGGGGTGTGATATCTTTAACGTCGGATTTGTGGGTAGTGATCGATAAAATATGTTACATATCTGCAATTGCACACTACATACACC
>CAIGRP010101101.1:0-18302 GCA_903798385.1 Fraxinus cuspidata | reverse complement strand
TTATGACCACAATAGTCAGTATAGGTATCTCTACACGTTATACTAATTTATCGAATTTTACTATATGGTCTAAATCTCAAACTCACCTCTCGATTTATAAGAAACTCACATAATTATGAAATTATTGATAAGGTAATTTAATGCATTAAATTCATAATAAACTAACACATAAATAAATAAATCACATAAATCTTGAATAAAAAAATAAAGGATCATATGTCGAATAAATTGTTTTTCATAATATTAAAATTAGTTATTCATACTGTAAAAATAAAATAGTGCAAAAGTGAAAAAATATCACTAAAAATTAACGAAACATGAAAATTTCGGGTGTTTGCACTTCATTTTCTTTTCTTCTTCTTTTTTCTTTTTTCCTCTTTTTCTTTTTCTCTATCATTTCTTCTCTATGCCCTTTTTTTTCTTCTCCTGCTTTGACTTTATTTTTTTCTTTCTTCTCTCTTCTCTCCTCTTTTCTTTACTCTTTTATCTCCATTTCTTCTTTCTCTTTCTTCTTTTCCTTCTCTACAACAGTTTTATTCGGTCTTCTCTTCTTGCCTCATTTCTTTGTCTGCGCCGTCTGTATATATATATATATATATTTAACTCGAACTCATTTAATATAATATTTCTCTCCAATATTTCATCTTCGAATTTTGTCATTTTTTGCCGCTTTTGCATTATTTTCTTCAATTTTTCATCAAATATAAAATTTTACCTACAAAATACAATATAACATAAATTAGGTAGAATTTAATCTAAAAGACAATAAAAATATCATAATTTAAGGTCATGAATAAGTGCATAAACTACACTTATCACTTATCACATAAGATCTGCGAGAGAAATGAATTCCAGAAACAAGAGTACTTCATTTCAAAACTATATATCCGAAAGTAAAAATAATTCAACCAGTTTGAACCCAATAACCCTACTCTGCATTCAAAACTAAAGCCCTAAAATTCATGTAAAGCAGACCCATTTTCATCCTTCCCGCCATTCTTCTTTGACAAAAGTGTTTGATGAATATTAGGCAGAAAATCGCCATTCACAGTTGTCTCTTGCGGCATTCCCAACAAGCTCCAATAACTAAAATTCAAGAATTCAAATTACCAAATCAGCAAACATCATATATAATTTTATACAAAAACAGAACAAAAAATTAAATTTACATTAATGGACCTCAGCAGCAAAGTATTTTAGAACAACAGAGAGGTAAATGGTGACAGCAATAAAAATTGGCAAAACAATTACAGCAATTTTCAACTATAAACCCCCAAATTAATTGTCCGAACTATGCAACAAAAGTTGAATACCACAATAGAAACTTCAGAGAATTCGAGTGAGAGAAGAATTGAATGGATTTCACGACCTCAGAGAGTACGCGTGAGAGGAATTCATTTGGGTGGAATGAATTTCATGACCTCAGGGGTTGGAGATTTAATTGGCGTTTACTATAGTCAGCCGTGTTTGGAAGATTGCTGACATGGTGATGACTTGGCATTTAACTTGACATTTGGATGATTTAACTGACTACGTCATTTTTCCATCATCTACATCAACAACTTTATTAATAGATTCCATTCGATGAGTGATAGAGAAAGACAGAGTAAAGTTCAGTGGTTAATGAGACGCTTTATGAAGTTCGATGAGTAAGTCACATCATGATGCAAAATTCAATAGCCATTGAAACATTTAACTCAATATAGCTACAAACATCTTTTTCTTTCGTGCTTCTCTTCTCTATCAAAATTCCAAAAATCCACCACCAAAACTTAGCCAAGGAGCTTTAAAAAATGGCCAATTATATGCTTGTCAATTAAAAAATGTCTATTTTTTATAACTCTTGCAAAAATGACCAAATTTGGTATCAAATTATCTATTATACTCTTAATGAAAAATGAAGAATTTTTTTTTCCTTTTTAATTTATCACAAATTTCTAGAGGAGTAACTTCCATGAGAAGCTACAATAATACAAGGTAGTACCTAATCGGTAAATGACATTTTATTATCTATTAGGTAATAATCAATGATTTTTTTGATAGAAATGAATATGATGAAATAGAAAAATCATTAACTCACAAAATTTTTTTTATATACTTCTAGTTCGAAGAAAATCATATAATTTTGTATTGAGAAATTTAATTTCATCCACAATTCTCTGTAGAAGGTAAATTTTTTCTTCGAAATCTTATTTTTATTGATAAATTATATTTAATAGTCGTTGTGATATATATGATGTAAATGGATGATTAATTTTTTCAAACAATTATTAGATATTTCTTGTAAAATTATTGGAGCATTTTTAAATCAAATTTATATTTATTGTTTTGTTTTTCTCAAGCATGGTGTCATAACCCACTTAAATAACTTTGATAAATGGATTTGGAATGGATATCATGTATTGACAATGCCATTAATGGTGGAATAAATTCCATGTAAAATAGTTGTTGAGGATGAAGATGATGATAAATGAAAATGGTGAATTATCTAACCGACACATCATTCTCAACATTTTATAAATGTTGAGAACTACACTTCAACTATAATTTTTGATGTTGTTTCAAATGTCGAGATTTATGTTACAAACTTAGCGAAGTTACGAAACATTTTGTTTTTACCATTGACCATATTTCTTACGGGTAGCATGTTTATTTTATGTATTCGTGTTAGTTAATCTTATTTACGTTGATAATATGCAGTTATGAAAGATGTTATGAGAATCGTTGTCTCGCATTGAGGTAAATTCGTCAACATAGATGACGAGTGGAAGTGATTTGGGACTTGAACCTCAATTTTTATTCGAAGTGACATTAAATATGACGAGCTTGTCAATAAATTATTCGAAAAGCTTCATTTTGATAGAATGAAATTTCGAATCCACCTGAAATTTAAAGTTCCGAACATGAATGTACATCCCGCTGATGTAGCCGATGACTAGGATTTACATGCAAGCAGCCCTATGTATAATTGCAAATCAATATGATGTTGGAGAGCAAGAGGCGAATGTCGAAGTTGATCATTTATCACCAATAGAAGAGACATTGTATGGGCATGAAGAAATTGGTGTGTTCGAACTAGAAGAGCTACGAGTGATTTCGGATACAAAAGTCGGCCTAGGAGAAGGAAATCCATATATTGAAAGTGCAAAGTAATCGGAAGATCAACAGGACATTGAAGAGAATAAATTTTTTTCAATAAGAAACAACTACACACAGGCTTCGACTACAGGCTTTGACTGAGAAGTTTCATTTCAAAGTTAAAAAATTCGAATACCATATCTCACACTGTATGTTGCGTGGATACCAACTGCAATTGGCTATTATGAGCTCCGAAGTTAAAAAATTTCAGATATATTTAAGGTCTGAAGTACATACCTAAGCACACGTGTTCTTTAAATGTTTGAAGAAATGCACACGTGCATGCAACCAGTGCCCTAATTGGGCAACACATAATGTGACGATTGGATTATGCAAACCAACCACATGTTCTCGCGGGTACTATTAGGGATATCGAACATGAGTTCGCGTACGTATTAGCTACAACAAAGCCTAGAGGGATAAAATGAAGGGTCTTGAATGGCTCAAAGGTGAAGAGTTTTCAAAATTTATTTATGTACTGCCATGTGTTAACTGAGAAAAACCCCAGAACCGTTGCACACATTGAGCTCAACAACAATAACAGGTTCTTGTACTTCTTCTTAGCATTCGAGGCAAGTATACGTGGCTTTCGAGATAATATAAGACATGTCATTTGTGTTAACGGGAGTCATTTGAAGGGCCAATACAAGAGAACAATATTAGTTGTTGCGGTGCATGATGCCAACTTGCAGATATATCCTATTGCTTGGGAAATTGTCAACGGAGAAACTAATGCATCCCGAAATTGGTTCTTCACAAAGTTGAAATATGTAGTCGACGACTCAGAAAGGCTAATATTCGTATCAGACAAGAAGAAGAGCATTAAGCGGGAAATATCCAAGTTGTACCCACTTTCTCACCATGGTGCCTGCATGTGGCATATTGAGAAAAATCTTATCGTTAGATATAGTAGTAGCAATGTTGCGTTCTTGTTCAAACGTACAGCGCTAGCATACCACATATCAGAATTCGAATAGCTAATGGGACAAATTAGAACCATCCGACCAGCAGTTGCTTCTTATTTGGAATGTACTGGTATATCTTCATGGTCACGTGCATATTTCGATGGTAAGCAATACAACATTATGACGAACAACGGTGTGGAGTCCCTTAATTCAGTCCTCAGACAAAAACGAAGTTTTCCCAATAACCTTGTTGGTCGACAACATTAGGTCTTTGATGCAACAATGGTTTTTCGAGAGGAGAACTGCATCCACCAAATGCCAAAGTGCTTTGACACCGAAGATGGATGACGAATTGAGAAAATCGTTTGACGTCGGTGCAACATTACAAGTACGTCGCTTGGATGAACTCGTGTTAAAGGTTGGTGTAGGCACAAACATGTGTATTGTTGACCTCATATGCAACACGTGTTCTTGTCGAGAGTTTCAGATGCGACAGATATCGTGTGCACATGCATCCCGAGTAGCTTGCGCAAATGAGAAATCACTTTATGACTTATGTTCTACATACTACACCACTGAGTTTTGGCAAGTTGCATACAACGAATTCATTCATCCAACTGGAATGGAGTCCGATTGGGTTGTTCCTCATGTGATTCATTCCATCTATATTTCATCCCCAAATATATGTAGACTACTAGGGCGACCTCCTACCCAACAGAAACGGTCAAGACATGAAAGGTCAATGAGCACACGAAAATGTAAACGATACAATGGTTACGGATACAATAGGCAAACATGTAGGAACCCCGAACCATTAAGTAACTCAGACACTTGAATTTTTTTGTATTCATGTTAACATCAAATTTGTCATTCATAAATAATATAATTTTGCATTTCTACATTATTCTCATAGTTCATTTCAACAGTTAGTAGTCATTCAATGAACATTACAAAACATAAATTTAGTACTACAATATCAAGATTACTACATAGTCACCTACTAAATTTGAAACAATGCCCAAGATAAATCATATCAAGGAGTTCATACACTATCAAACTACATTAACTTCACCACTTCGTCAACATAAACCATGACAATAACAATGAGTTTCTCATTAGAAGTGGTCACAAAAATGACGATATAAGAAGACATTTACATGTCCTCAACAATAGACAAAGAATATATCTCACTAAATTATCGTCGTTGGAGCTTATGATGATGATGTCTACTATGACATCCGGACCCGATCCAACATCATCAACCAACTCATCGACATATTGAATGCCAAACAAAAGATGGTGTTCGTCCAGTGGGATTTTGACCGGGATGATCTCACTGAGAGCAATACGATCACCAACTCCAGGGTCGCTTAGCTCACCTTCGTTTCCCAAATCAAGAAATGAGATTGGATGAACACTCACTCGATGGATACGATTCCCAAACCTGGGCAAAGAGAGATTCATAGCAACATCAACATGGAGACTTTCTTCGCTTGAAGAAGACATAGTTGAAGGAAGAAGTTTTTACTGCTAGAAATTTCTTGTGAGGAATTGTGTTGAACATTGTTTCTGAAGTCATTTGCATGCTTATATAAAGGAGTAAAGTATGGTGTAATTATATTACAAGACTACACATCAACTCGTACTCTATGCAATTACAATAGATTGACATTTGTTTGACATCATAGACTTTGTGCTTGTCATGTGAATAATAAATTTGTATTTATTACTAATATACTTTAGTTAAAGTCAATACAATACAATACTATAATCATCATGGGAACTTTTTGTTAGTGATGATGGATTTATAACACGTTTGATTGAAATCTTAATAAGGAACTTCTACGTTTAATTGATTCGACTTAGTCCTTGACATTTCATGATGTTCTCGTCATTTCAAAATTTGTGCTGGACCATATTTGTCACAACACTTGACAGTTCATATATCTAGAATGAAACTTTATTTTGTTTAAATCGGTTCTATACATTTCTAACATTTCTCGACATTTGAAATGTTATTCTTGACATTAAATATATGTTATTCTCAACAACTGAGATTTCAACTATCAGAAACAACAATTCGTAAACTGTACACAATATAAGACCTGAACAACATGCAAGTATTGAAACAAAATATTGTTGCCTCCATTGTAATTCTAAATTGACACTAAGAACTATACCATCAACAAAAAAATCTGCCTAATGACGGTACACAAAATGATGTTGCAAAAGGTGTTTCCAAAACACGCAATGCTATGCTCTAGATCGTTATAAAATAACTATGCATCTCTCTTACTCTTTCTACGATCGGATCGTGTGAAAAGAGTCCACGTGTTAGCACTGGGCATCTTGACCAAGAGATCAAGGTCGAGATGACGATGGAGCATTGACTGTATCTGCGATGGTGGCAACTTATCTGAGGATTTTCTAGACAAGTCATCGACGTTGCAAGCATCTATTTCAAATGTCTCAATATGTTGTCCGTAGCTGCAGTGTTGAGCAAGGATAATTCATCATAATCATCACGTATAGGCATATTTTCATCGCCTAAATGACAACAAAATCCACCATACTCATCTCACCTTGTGCTCCCCAATTTCTATAGCTACTTCATCGAACCTACATTTCATTATACTTATCTGATCGGTTACATGGTCCTTCATGCTGCACACATGGTCTCCTATTTCCATTTCGATACCAGTGAACCTCACGTTCATTTATTCTCTCAATTCACCTAGCCTAATCTCAATCACCTCCTTTTGTTCACTCAACAAAGCTTTTATGTCATCTAAAGACACATGCCTCACTGGTAGATGTTTCCCCAAGCTAGAAGATGATGGCAAGTTCTAGACTGGATCCAATACCCTTTTCCTCCTTCATCATCACTGAAATCCTTCGAACGAATTCCACTTGTGTTACCTCTCCTAGATTTGTTGCCTTAGTTGTTGTTCTCATCATTTCGTACCACTTCACCTTCTGGTGGGCAATCTTGTATTTCAGTTGATTAAACAACGAGCCTATCCAAAATGGAGTCTACAACATCTTCTAACGGAACTAAATCAGCAAAGTATGGCTACAATTCTTGTTGAGCAGTAAGGCGCAGCATCGTCCACAAGTGCACCTACAAAAGGAAGGAAAAGTGATTATTTATGCCGAAAGTGTAAGTGCAGTTATGTATGTAAATTGCTCACGTCTCTTGTCAAAGAAATTTGAATATGTTCTCGTTTGAGCCTGTCTTGTGCCAGACCACCGCAACATCCTCGGAAAGTCGTCACCAATCTTGCTCAAGAATCGAGCTCCTAACTCCAGAATTGCCTCGTACACCCACAACTACAAGACATTTATGACACTGGTCACCATATACAGAGATACATAAAAATGTACAATGCATAGAAATGAAATAAATACAGACACATCTATACTTGAACAACAAGAGGGAATTCGTACAACGTTTGAGACATCCTGTTACAATCATTGACATTTGCCAAGTCCACCTTTCTCCCCCATCCACGGGGTAGTGATTTGATAAAAAGTTTAAAGCTTAGTATCCCCCATGAGTAGGCATTGAAGAAATCCAAGTCGTCCTGGAAAGAGTTTCAAGATGTATCCTCATATTTCATCTCTAGAATTGAATACCTCTTCAATAATTAATGCCAACCCAAGCTTCTAACGATCGTTATGGTTGGAACATTTCAAAAAAACCTTCTCCAGGTCGCTACAAGTTATTCGGTCACTATTGGTAAACATCCTGTAGCCAAGTTTTCCTCGGAAGCCGACCCTTTAAGTAACTCACCTCACTTCAAGCCAGTGATTAATGCAAACTCCGGCATTCTGAATATTGCAAACCTTTGGTTCACCTTGAACCAAGCCTCAAAAT
This sequence comes from Fraxinus cuspidata, assembly GCA_903798385.1. NCBI lineage: Eukaryota > Viridiplantae > Streptophyta > Magnoliopsida > Lamiales > Oleaceae > Fraxinus > Fraxinus cuspidata. Next base: position 10,382 of record CAIGRP010101101.1, on the reverse strand, counting down.
GTTTTGGGCAAATCATAGATCTATTCACCATTTCATGAACTAATTGCAGAGATAGTTTGAGCTTTGGCAACTTCGCAACATGTCCTATACAATTTTTCTCGAACATAGTCTTTTGTTGTTCATCGAATTTGTTGAGGACAGTTGTTACATACTTGGTGTTGCTATCCTATGAAATTTGGGTTGGAATGCGCTCTTCCTCCGAAATTTTGTATCGGTGCAAGGAAGCCATCTACAAAATAACAAAAACGAACAAAACAAATAATATAAGAACCTACTCATGTAAGAAAATAGAGTATCATAAAAATTGAAATGATTAAGGAATGTATATAAATCAAGAGATCAATCTGGAATCATTAGAAGTCAATCCCGTAAGAACTATATTTCCAGTTTTTCAGCTCTTCTGCTACTAAAGATATTGAAGTTCGAACATAGACAAAAAACTGATGGGTAAGTCAGTAAAAGAATCGGTAAGAGTCAGTAAAAGAATCGGTAAGAGTCAGCTTTCATCACTTTGACGGGTGCTGGAATTTCATTGCTTTTTACCTCAGGAAAAAAAAAAGAAAAAGAAAAAATCACAATTTTCACCTACTGAACAATCATGCATGGTTATTCTTACAAATAAGGGAACAAGACCACATTCAGTATCTTTCCACCAAAGAGGGCATTCTCTCTCAAGGTTAAATCTGCCTAATGATGGATTATCAAATGGGAGATCAATCGTGCAATTTCAAAATCATGTGAGATATTAGTAAGGTTGACAAGATGGGATATGTTTAGAGACATATATTCAGATGTTTAACTAATGACCAGCAACAGAAGTTGCATATAAAGAAACAAATTATTTTCTAGTACAAATTACTCTAGTGGAGCTTCAGTAGATTTGTCTTGAATATTTATGCTTCACTTATGGGAAGACACAATGACACAACAATATTTGACTGTAGCTTGAAGTTTTGTGCAAAATATAAAAAAAGTACCCCATCACTAAATGAAAATAGTTTTAATGTTAAAGCATTGTACTCCCAATTACTCTAGCACCCAAAGTAAAACAATGACTATGTCATTTCAGTAAGAAAATTGGAAAATCATGTTTTCCACCAATTCTTCTGTCAGTTGGGCCAATTCCGATGTAACAATCAGCATATCAATTAAAAGGGCTATCCCATATAAACTCATAATGGAAATAGCTAAACGTATATTTTATCTATGGTCAGAGGTTAACTTAATCCAAAGGAAAGTACTTTTCTAGTTCACAAACTTTAAAGAATGGAACTGTAACTGATGAATAATCTCTACAGTCAGCAAGGCTTTCCCTAAGATATTCGAGACCCTAGGCGACAAATTATTACGAAACTCTTAAATATAATTTTCTATAAGCATATTGATCTTTTTAATATCATTCATGTTCTATTCAAATTATTTTTTTATATTATTTTTGAAAAATTAAATTAGCCCTTTTAAAATAAATAACTTATTTTTCACTTTCATAAAAATTAAAAATATTAATTAAGTACATTATTGAGTTAACCATTTGTTCAACATAATCTCATAGAATTTTCATGTAATCAATATAATCCAATCAATTCACGTGCATGACTAAATACTAGTTTTGATTATAATATATGATGATAATATCACACCGTACAGGTTAGAATTTGTTTTACCTCTACAGAATAACTATCCACATTAAAATTAGAGATAATGCCAAAAAACATTGACATTCTTATCTGATTATGGTCCAGCAAACCAGGTTGCAGCATCATAAGTGGAATATATGTGTTCGATACATACTATCATGTCTTCTGCTAAATGTATTTCGGTAGATCAACAAAAGAGGAGAAGCACACTACAAGTAAACATAGATAATACATGTATTGGAGAAATTCGTTAAAGTTCAGACAACAAACGAGGTTTTCATTAGTTATAAATTCCACTTTCTACAACTCATCACCAACTACGAACACAGATAAAACAAGGGACTTTATTCTTATTTTATCTTCCAACCATTAGATTTTTATTCTGGGCTCCATTGAATAGGATGTTCACACACAACAAAATTCCACTAATTTGACCCTGTGATATATGCTCACGCAGAGAAAATAAAAATCCTCAGTCCGAATAAATTAGCGAAAAATATATGTTTAAATTCTTTAATAAACATGATGCAAATAAATTATTGAAAATATATTTCGTAATTTTTACTTTTTAGTGTCAGATCTCATAGTGCCATCAACCAAAAAATATAAAAAAAAAAAATTGTAAGGATGTCAAGAACTAACCGTGAATTTCGGAGCACTTTGGCGCTATTCAAGCAAAAATTGGAGGGGATTCACCACTCATTGGCTATGGGAGACCCGCGATCAGCATGTGCGACTGAAAAATGGCGATCAACATCGACGATTTAGGTGGAAAAGTTTCAGAGTTGAGAAAGAGATTAGGGCAGGTATGGCTTTTGCTCTTCACGTAAGGCGATTTTTTGGTTGTAAGATTTTTTGTTTTTTTAAAGTTAATGGGTCGGGTTGAGTGGTTAGTGATGGGTTTCATGGGCCCACCACCCAAATTGAACCAACCCATTCCAAAAGAACAAAACTAAAAATTATGTAAGATCTGATTTGGATTGATTTTCATGGGTATATTCATAATCCTAAATGATTCAATCAAAACCCAACTAAAAAAAATGAAAAATCCGATGGTTATTGACCAACTTCTAGGGAAAATGTAGCATTTAATGCATGAATTGATATTTGTACTTTTTTAAATAGGTAATATAGATTATGTGTCAAATTTCTATTTTCTAATACAATTTATAATTATGATATGAATAATTTCGTTTTCATGGTTGAATTTGAAATTCTTATTGAGGGCATTTTGGTCTAAAATTTAGCAAAATTGACATGAAACAAATTTTGGACATTTTTGCAAATGATCATATGAAAATGGACATTTCTTGTAATTTCCCCATTTCAAAATGTAGTAAGAAAAATGGAACGTTACGCAACTACTACACTATAAAAATCACATTTCACAACTAACAATCGCACAAAATAATTCTATAAATCAGGTAGTATTGTTGGGGATATTACACCGATAACATGCATGAATTATATTATCAAAACGTACATGTTACGTGCACAAAATCGAACATGGTTTCGACTTACCAAATAGGATTTGAAAATGCGAAATGATAATTACCGAAACCAATACGTAACGACGGATTTTACCCTTTCCATTCTTCAACGAAAAACATTTCCTATAATCAAAAGAATAGTTAGTTTTTTCTAAAATTAAGTTTTAAGTTCAAAGAAATCAGAATATAAAATAGGAAATGCAAATGAATGGATTGATCGAGGAAACTGTTTTAACACTTTCTCTTTAAGATGAATTTGCCTTGCATTGGTGATAATGCTTTTTCGACAATCTTCTCCCAAAATACAACGACCATGTATATCCATATAAGCACTCCAAATGGCTTAAACCAACAAACTTGAATGGAGTTTTCTCTCTACCATAACCATGACTTTGATGAAAAAAGAAATAACTTCTACAAGTGTTTATTAAGCAAAACCAAAGTGTAAATATGGAATAGAATCAATAATGAATGTCCTAGGGGTTCTTTATATAGAAGGTGAAGGAGTATGATTGAGAGGCACGCCATAAAACTAAGCAATCTTAGCCAAGGGTCGCAGCCTTTTGTTGTCACTTGCCTATCGCCTATGCGTGCCACTTATCTGGCGCTGGCCTATCGTTCGAACGATAGCCTCACAAGCTGAATTTCGATTTTTCTTCAAACTTTGAACAACACACACATACACATATATATATACTAGTCGCATGATGTATGGAACAAAATTTTAAATATTCCATCAAGGTTTTGAATCGTTTTGACCGGTTCTAAGTTATAGTCAACTGAAAATTGTACAGATTTCTCAGTTTAAGACTTAGTTTAAAAACTTCTAATTGAGTATCTCTTATAATAGTTATCAGGCAACAAATGTAAAATCTATAGACCAGTTAGCTGATCTAATCATGAAGCCACTGAGTGATTAGAGTGGTTGTAACACTTGTTACAAGTTGGAAATATATTATATATGTTCGATCTTGACATAGAGCTTTTGATGTTACATGCTTTCCCTTTTCTTACCTAGTATATTCCACAAGAAGTTAACCATTCCATTGTGAAGTTTGATGAAATGCATCACACTGTAAAATAATATTTTCGTCTATGGAATACACAGGTGAAAAGAAATTTTATAATAATTGCAACATGCATGACTTTTTGCAAGTTGCAAGAACACGCCTTTACTCTGAATAATAATTGTTTAATATTGTGTCAAGATTCAAATTCAAATAAAATAGAAAGATTGTGTCAAAATTTGATATTTTTTGGGGGGCAAGTTCCAAACACATAAAAGCCTTCGAAGAATTAAAAGCTTCGTGGCATTTGAGATTCACTGAAGCAAAATTGAATCCACATAAAGAAAGAAAACCAATGAATCCCAAAATTGGTTAATAATTCCTTCAGAACTCAATTTAACCCTACAATCTGAGTGTGAGAGAATTGGAGGGGGGAGATGATTAGCAAGTATTAACTAATAATATTGAGTAATCGAAGAAAAAAATGAATTCAAGAAATGAAAATTTGAAATCAAATGTTTATGCGTTTCACGGTAGTGACAAATATAGTTCTACTTAAAAAATATGTTTTGCATTTTGCAAGTTCATCTTATTTGAAAAAATATATATATACTATCACTAACTTCTAAAATGAAAACCTGGAAAGCAAATACAACAACTTCCATTGAGGACAAAGAGCATTACAAATATCATAATTCACACAAAACAAGAATCTGTAACACGAAATACTGATCTAAAACAAAATTAACATGTCAAGTTTCATTCTTTTCAGCAAATAAAAATATATGATCATGTAAAATCCAGGTAGCTGGCTGATAGTAAACTTGAATGGTGTTCCTGTATTACAACTGGAGTCAAACTAAGACCAGTGGATTTCTTAGTGATTTTCTCGTCTCAAACAGAACTCTCGTCTTTCAATTTATCTTCCTTGAATAGTTACAACTTTCTCTTTTGAGCCTAAAGAAGCAGATGAGGTGAGGAGGTATAAGAAAATAGAATATGTCAACAAAAAACCATTCAAAATGAAAAAAAGTAAAGTTTTTTCTAAGAATATATGTAACTCAGATAACAAAAATTCAATCTTTGAACTTCAAAAGATCATGTTTCCTTATCTTCAAAATTTAACTGGAAAATGCTAGAATTCAGAAAACCTAAAGTATGAATACAATTCTAAAAAGGACACTCTCTCATGAGATCTCAAAGTGATACAAAATCATATAAAATGATATAATAACAAAATAGTTACAAAAATGAACTCACAATCTTGCAAAAAACCAGTTGAAGTAGGCTATGTCCAGCTTGTATAAAGCTATAGTGCTTTAAGACATGTTAAAGGATGCAAAGGTTGAGCCATTAAGCATTGAATGATTCATAGATTAAACTCACAATTGCAACAATGAATACGTTTTTCTGAATAAATCAATAGTTCATTACAATCATACAAATTGGGCAACAAGAAAACCTGTAAAAGAAAATGAAGCGAAAAGTTAGCAAATCAATGGATCATTCTTCTCTTTTTCTTTTTGGCTTTTTAACTAAACTAATTCATTTAAATACATGTTAAGGTTAAGGCTAAGTGCAAAGAGATAAGAAGAAAGTGAAACTCCATGCTGAGAAATCAGTCCAAAGTACAACTAGTTTACCAGTTAATCGAACCACATAATCACCACATTTATTTTCCGCAACTTCAATAAGTTCTGATTGAATAAGGTAAAGAGGACAAACATTAATAAACTTCATTTTTCAACAGCATCAATCAAGAATAGCTAAAAATCTTGATAAGTATTTGGGAAAAATTTAAAACTTTCCTTTTTGAATTAAAAATACTAAAATTACTAACCTTCATCTTTTTGAGTTTATATCCCTCGTCAACTTTGATATTGAATAGTCTGTCATAATGAGATTCACCTTCAACCCCTAAATTCAAATATTAAAGATAATCAATATAAACCAAATACTAATCCTTTTACTATTACATAAGGGTGTGCTTGAGGTGGATGCAAATGGATTACTTCATCAAACATGAAGTATTCCTTAGAGGCTTCGAGTCAAATGTTATGGTTTTCATTGATAACACAAAGAGCATATCAAACACCAAAGAATATAAACATAGAAGAAATAGAAAAAACATATAGACGGCAAAATGAAGCAAATATAAAGCACTTTCAGTTGTTGAAGAAATTACACAGAAATTCGAAGAGTGAAGTTGCAAATAGTTATTTTCCAAGATATGATTATGAGTTATTGAATGGTAAAATGAATAAAAACTTGCAATTGGAAGGTCTGTTCGAAAGGTGGACATTTGACATTTGCATAAGCATGAAGGATAATTGATTTTATATGTTACCTTTTTGTTTGTAAGAGTTTCTTCAACTTTGTTGTTAACTACGAATCCAATGAGTTGTAACATATGTTTCATGCAGTTTTGTGCGCAAATATGATTGTCCATTAGTATCAAGATCAACGAGGATGTAGAAAGTACTAATTATAACAAATACTACCGCGATCTTTCTTTTGTATATAGTCATCCTGTATGGAGAAACTGATTATATTGGATATCCTCGAATGAAGCACTCTATGTATTTGAGCAAAAAATTGCACAGTTTGGCCTATGAAAGAAATAGTTTTATGTTAGATGAAATTAATATGATAAATGTAAATCAAATTAAATAGAAAAATGAAATGTTATAGTAAATAGTTTAAATACTCACCCATTATTTGCACAAGGTAGGTAATGTATGATGTCCAACTCCATTTATTTGTTTCTATTTTTTCCTTATATATCGTCTGATGGAGAAGTCTGAATATATTAAAAATGTTTGGACTATATTGAATACTGAATTTGCATGTGCCTTGACCCGTTGTGGCGTATAAACATTGTGACTACAATCATATATTTGGGATTTCCATTCGCGGAGGTCAGCAAGAAAGACATACCAATTGTTAACTGGATACGAACATGATATTAATAGATAATTGCATGTTATCCATGTAAGACCAGCTATTGGTAAATTTTCATTTATGTATTCTCCTAAAATGGTTAAATCCAGTGAATCTCTGGCACTTCCTTCTTCTATGCTTCTTTACAGCATTATTTGGCGATTACATTCGTTTTCAAATGTGAAATCTAGAATTGCATACTCTTTTGAAATAAGGGTGCAACAGTTGTTAAAAAGCCGCCTCAACAGTTAAAACTCCCGGTCAAGATGCTAACATAATAAAATAGATGGAAATTAAATATATTAAGTATGTAATGAAATTTATTATGAAGACTAAACTTTACTAACCGCATTATTGATTTACTATGTTGTATCCATTATGGCTTTTAATGTGCGCCTTTCGTATAGATTTACCAGTTCCATCATCTCAATATGCACTGCATAACATACTTTAAATTAGTTTTAAATAAATCAAATTATAACTATAATATTCAAGCTAATAATTTAGACTTAAATTGAATACATTGATGGATTCTTTATTACCCAATCTCTAACTTTGTATCCATATGATAGTCTTCTTAAGGATAATCTGTTGATGGTGGTGAAGACCGTATCTTTTTTCGTTTAGCTATTTTTTTCTCTTTTGTCAACTTTTCAACATCTTCAATTTGTTAAGATATTGAGACGTGCTTTGGAATTGGACTCCTATGGACCGGAACACATTGTTGAAAGGAAGCCATAAAAATTTTCATATTTGATTCCCAGTCAGATAATTTTTTAAGTATATTGCTAATTTGTTCATCAATATAAGATTTTATTGAACTCAAACTGGTATCTACATAATTTTGCATGGTAGATTGTCTTTGTAGTGTTCTTCTTGCCATTATTGGAAGAATTATTTCTGATTGTCAAGAAGTGTCTGGTAGTGGACTTCTTGCTTTTGCGATTCTTTAGCAATGCGCGCGTTAAACAAATTATCACACAAACTTGTAGTATCCACAGGTTGCATGCTAGATTGCATGTGTTGATAGCAATCTTGTTGCCACTTCTGATGCTGTTCAAACAATTGGTTTTAAAGAATTACTTAGTAGTAGCTTTCTTGTCTCCTTGATTCTTCAACAATGTTTGTCTTTAAACTGTACATAAACTAGATACTTATGATACTATATGCTGCCTAGATATGTTCAGCATCTGTTTTATTTCTTCTCTAGTTACATAGTTGGAGCCAATAGAAGTGGAATTTGGGCCAGCTCCAACTGAAGTATATGTCCTTGAAGTACCAGGACCAGTCGGCATGTTATCGGTGTTATCCGGATTTGTTGTTCTACATTGTTGAATTCTCCATTCACAAAGCCATCTAGTAGGTTATGTTGGTTGTCCTGTTGAAAGAGTTGTGTGCCACAGTGTTTGCAATTCTTCCTCAGTAGGCTGTAACACTACAATCACTTGGATTAGTAATTGTAATGAAATATTTAAATGATTTGTTTTGAATTATTTTTAAAAAGGATAGAAAAATATAATTAAATGTATAATGTAATGTAATAAAGAAATATAATTAAAACTATTTACATTTGTAACCACAAAAAAGATATCAAAATACTTAAAACAACCATTTGAATCAGAATTATAATTTCATGAAACAGTTGAGTCTTAACTAAAGACTTAACATCACTATGTTGCCGACTAGGTTTCTTAGGTTTTTCTTCTCTGGAATTTTGGAAGCGACATATCGTGCAACTGCCTCTTGTCAAAAAATTCCTTTTGTTAAAAGCAAACTACCTTCTTTCCAAAAACAAACTTACATTTTTTCACTCTGGGTTTTCCTCAGAGTCAAGAACACTAATTTGTTCATCCTCTATGGTAGTTTTCATTTTCTTCTTTAAACTAGTCTCAAGTTTTTGTCTACAAATTGAAACAGAGCCCTCTTGCGTTTGCCTTTTGTGGTTGCTTTGTTTGAACTATCACCTGTTGTGATTGAATTAATGATATCATTGGTTATAGGAGAAGAATTCAGTTCCATGATTGCATTTGAAGAATTGACATCAGTCACTATTGTTGAAGAATTGAATATGATTTCATATCGGTAATTTTGTCTCCTTGGTGGCACTTATAGGTAGAAGTGTTGCTCTACTTCATTCCCAATCCTTATCACATCGCTTAACTGTACATCTGGATCCTGCTATATGAGGATTGTACTTGAATGTGATGTGTTGACGTATAGAAAAAAACTATTAAGAGTTTATGTTATTTGAGGTTCACCTTTTCAATATGATTCATTATTTCAATAGCATAAGTTTCCAATAACGTTTCTGTCATTTCACCTATCACGCTTGCATCCAGTCCTCCATATCTGTCTTCAAGGTGTACAAAAATATTTGCTCTACATAGAGAAGTTAATGAAATTACATACTATGTTTTGAATAAAGTATTGCTTTTAATAAACTGTTGAATACATGTTTACAAGGTGATGATACCTTGGTATTGATTTAGCAAGTTCAAACTTGCAGAAATGACATTTATGAATTTGATCCAAGTCTGTGTTGGATGTTTTCTTACAATTACTACATGCCTAGTACCAAAATCTTTGGTGCATTGAAGTAATTTTCAATTGGGTTTTCTCCTAATAAAATTTTTTCTGTACATAAACATTTTTGTAGAGTTAGAAATATATGGATAAGAAAAGTTGTAGGTGTTCATGCAAAATATATGATTATAGAACTTTCATAACGTGGGTGAATGTATGTTTTTAATTAAGTGTTATGAAATTACCCCCAAGTGAACTCTTTACAAATCAACATTAAATGTTAATTTTGTTTTATTTGGAGGTGAAATTTTTGGTGGTGTCACTGCAACAGATAGTCTATCTTCTATTCGTTTATCAAGTGTTTCTATGTTTATGTTAATCCTGCAATAAAAAAGCCAAATAATTAAGTATGGAATTTACTAAGTAAATTTTATAAAGATGGGATAATTGAAGAAGTTTCTTAGTCATATTTGATAACCATTCTTTGTAATCTGGGACTGCCAAAATTCCCTTGTTAATGAAAAAAATGTTGTTCACTTTAGTAGAAAGTGTGACGCCTAAAAACAATATGCAAATTATATGATTAGTTTTTCTCTTTTTAATATGTAAATACTATTATAAAGGAAATACCGGGTTTGTATTTTATTTACTGTTATATGAAGAAACTTTTAGATTAGTCGCCCATATGATAAGTTTGCTTCCAAAACTTTCAATTATGGTAATGCATTCCCTTTCAACGAATGTGTCCCACAATGTTAGCATAACGGTCTGAAAATGTTTATCTA
>CAIGRP010101093.1:0-12118 GCA_903798385.1 Fraxinus cuspidata | reverse complement strand
AAAATTTAATTACTTTTAAACTTGTTCAAACATGTGGCATTTCATACTATTCAAATAGACCATTTATCTTCAATCAATAAAAAAATATTTATTATATAATAAACTAATTTGATTATAAGTGAACTCTTTGAACTTAGTTATATATGTGTGTGCGAAATAAAATACCTAATTTGGTAAAGAGTTATTTGTGTATCATGAATATGAATAAAATAAATATGTAATTATTGTAGAGTCTTAAACTAAATTTGAATAATTNAAAATATTTATTATATAATAAACTAATTTGATTATAAGTGAACTCTTTGAACTTAGTTATATATGTGTGTGCGAAATAAAATACCTAATTTGGTAAAGAGTTATTTGTGTATCATGAATATGAATAAAATAAATATGTAATTATTGTAGAGTCTTAAACTAAATTTGAATAATTGAACATTGAGTTTGGGTTGAGAATAAATTTTTATTCCTTTTTATTTTTTACCAAGAATTTGGGCTAAATATTCCAATCTTTACAAACCAATTTGCATTTGGGCTAGGCTCAACCCCCCTATCCGTATGCTCATGTGGATGATTGATTTTGGCATAAATTTTGAGTGTGACCTGTTTGCTTATTTTGGAAAATCAACATTGATTTGTGTTCTCTTCCACGAGAATATCGAAATCATGTATTTACTTTTCAAAAACGAAGCTCGGGTGAATAATAAATTGGAGTTCAAAGTGGATCATTAGAATATGATTTATGTTGGAGGGAAAACTAAATTTGAATTTATACCATATAGAAAGTTTATGAAAGCAAGAACCACTTTATATATGGCTACACTTTGGAATGGTGTAATCATGTGTAGCATAGATGCTTTCTCCACATGTACGTGCAATGGAGTGCAAATCACGGACCGAATAGGATTCGGACCATGAACTTATGTGCGGAGACGACCTACGTACACGAATGTTGAACCGAATTGACCAAAAAATTGGCTCCTTAGGATGGCCTACGTTTTACCAATTTTTTTGCTTTCAACAACTGACTTTTGATTTCTGAAATTGCTAAAACTCCAATTATTATTGCCATTAGTTTGAAACTATTGAAACTTCAATGGTTATTGCCATTGAGTTAATTGACATATTTAACTCATTATTATTTGGGTTAAGTTTATATGAAGCCTCGTTTTTCCACTGTTCCAGACATGGAGAATACACGACTGCATTACAGTTCCAAAGCACACGAAATTGTTCTCTGTGTATACTAATTTACTGTTTGCCAAGGTCTTGATGGTAACATTGTTCAAATACTAAGTCAATTCATTAAAGTGGAATCTACAGTGCTCGGACTCTACTGGTTTACCGTTGTATCCTGAGAAATATATGCTCAAATTAAATCTCAAGCCCTTACGGTGAGAGGGTGAATCTGTTTTAAGGAAATTGTGCTCACACATGGATTCAAATAAGTGGTTGAGATTAGGCACGGACGGGCACAATCCACAATTCATATCATTGTCGAATCATGTCGTGTCACATAGCCTCCATTGAGTCTCGTTACAGGTTTGAAAGTGATTGAAGTAAATTGAAGTGAATATAAATTGTGGATTTTACTGAATACGTAGATAATAAGTGAGTGATAATCGTGAATTCTACAAAATATGAGAATAAATGTACACTTGATTGGCTTAAATTATAATTTAATCGTTTTCCATAGCATGTACTTACCATTTTAACCCTTGGTAAATAAAAACATGCTTATTGGGGTAACTTTTCAAAAAACTGAGAAATACAACTAAAAATTTCTTAGAATGAACTAATTCTATACGTTTAAACTATTGAATCGAGCTCAACATATTTAGTTATAGATAGGTCTACAAATAGACCACATTTAGTGTATTGTTGTGTAAGAAATATTAAAGTTGTTGGAGTTCTATAAATAATTTTATAGTTCATTTAGTAATTGAAAAATAACAAGAGGTGGAAGCGAAAATTCAAACCTACTTGGTATCAACTAGAGAAACCTATGAATTCCACGAGAGAATAAATTGTAAAATGTTTATTATACTAATTTGATCAATAGAATTTTCACTTTTTGATGAAATTCAGCGTGTACCATTTCTTGGTGCTTATGTGATATGCTAACAACTTTGTTCATATATGTGTAATAGAAGTCAATTCAACATTTTGTACATTATATTTTACGACTTCAAGATTCAACTAAAGGAACTTATAAATTAAAGATGTAAAAAACTTATATCATGCCAATTAATTTTCATTTTGTTGTGTGGAAGCTCCAACATTCAATTATAAGTAAAATACACAAGAAAGAATGGACACAACTAGCTCGGCCTATGTTCATCGACGCAAAGGAGAAAATACAACATATTATATCGTGCTCAATCCATAAACTTCACTAGTACATCTTTATAATGTAGAACGCATATTTTATTCTTATCTTGATCATAATGATCCACATATTTTTTAAATTTCATTTTTTGACAATTTTTTAATTTCATTTCACAAGAGGGATTCTTGGATTAAAAATTATATTTATAAAATAACGTTATTTAAATACCTTCAATTTATATTCTTGTAATCTTCTATCCTGCAATATAGGTTCTTTTTTTTTAGTGAATCATTTTATATTATCAATCAGTATACAATTCCTCTCTTCTATATTTTCTGATCATCCTATCTCACACATACACGTGTGTACTTGTTGCAGTTGTGACCGTAGTGCTGCAAACTCGAGCAACATGTAATTTTTATTTTGTCCTATTTTTACTCATAAATAAGAAATAATTTTGAATAATAATAATAATAAATAAAGAGGGGTTATAGGAGACAAGACGTACGCGTTTTCTCATGCAAACTTCTTTTTAACATAGTAAATCATTGTAGCGACTGATATGAACGTAATCTCACGTCAAGACAAATCTTCATAAATCTTTTGCCTTCATGTGTATTTATTACGATTTTATTACTCTTGGTGATATAGTATTAGAGTTTCTAATTCTCAACACTACTATCTTGTCAACATGGGCCACATTGTCAATGTGCTATGGCCGAATGGCGTTGGCCCTTGTGGGTGGTGTTGGGAGATTCGGACAAAGCACACAACACACAAGTTGTGTTAGCTCGAGATCGGCAACTACCTAGGGTGAGTAATCCATGACAGAAGCATGCATGGTTTCTAGCTGTGTAGAGTGCGAGAGGAGAGAGAAAGAGAGAGTATATTAATTATATTCAATGGCTTCTCACGTCACAGGTTTATGCATTGGGAAGGAATTGGACAAAAGAACTTTAGGACAGGAACAAGAAAACCCTTATTCAATATATTAATACATGGAAGAACGCAATTCAAGCTAACCGTTATGATTATTCCACTGCCCTTTAGTCAACAAAATCCTAACAGCATTTTTCTAGGATCACATACAACTTCATTTCTAACACAATATCCTTATTCAAATTGGCTTCAAACGTTGCTTGTAAGACTTTCATAGGATTAGTTTGTAAACTTATAATTTCTTATCAATCATTTGTTTCACAAATCGGTTCTAAAGATGTATTGCACTGATATAGTTGTAAAAATAGTACTAGAACACGGATTTCGGAATGAAAATCGTGGGAAGGTATAGACTATTTGAAGAGAGTTACTTTCAGTAGAAAATTGGTTTTTTTAATATCGCATGGTTGAATATATGGGTTTCTATGGATGTCGGTTACGAAAATAAGATTAGATTAATGTACCGATTTTTTCGTATGACTAAGTTTAGATAGACTTACAATTACTTGGGCGCACCCATTTACGAACATCAGTTTTAAAAGCGTTTTGTGCCCAACATAATTGTAACAATTGATGTCATGACATATAGATTTTATGATTAATGAAGTTGATTGAGGAAGTAAGAGTTAACATGAAGAGGGGTTACGCCTAATAGAAGATGGTTCCGTGAAGTTACATGGCTCGATTCTCAAAGGAAGAGTAGAATGTAATGACAAAAAAATGTGTCCCACATTTCTAAGTTAAGGCTTGACGTGAGAAACTCGATCTCTTTTAAAGGCAAGTTCATATAGTCTTGACAAACAATATTTTAAATTATTACACAATTTAATTCCTCGTTAATCAACATTTAATTAGTACCTTATTGCTAATGCAAATGAAAATGGGGATCATCATCTGCCCCATGACCTCCAAATATGTAAGCACATCCAGCCAACGGAGAAACGGCAAAAGACCCAGGACTTTTGCCAGACGAGGTGGCCGCCGCCCAATCTCCTGCAACAGAAGAGCCTGCAGCAACTTCTAGACACGGCGGCTCCACTTGATTTCCTGTTTGTTGCAGCTGACGAATTTGCCTTTTCAAGAACTTCACATACTTAATGGCTTCATCCAACATAGATGCAGTATCCAATTTTGTTCCTCCAGGCACAAGCCTCTGCAGAATTCGGATTTTCTCGCTTATCCTCTCCCGGCGGTGCCTGGCTGCGACGCTTTGTGGATCATCGCTTATTCGAACATTTCGCCGTTTAGGCCTCCGAACTGTAGCTGGATCAATGTCTACTGGTTGCATGGCTGCAATTTTATACATCATCTCCTTCATGGCGCTGAGTTCTTCGTCTGGTTCTTGTTCTTCTTCGCCTTCGAGTTTCAAAATCCCCGTGGGAACGCGTAATTGGGATGACGAAGAGGGATTCATGTGAAAGTTAGGCCATATTGTTTCAAAGGGAAAGTCTTCCATTTCCATGTTAGGATTACAGATGGAGGGGTTTGTGATCCACTTCTGATTGCTGATGTCCATAATATAAACAGATTATTTGCTCTATATTGAAATTGATGCTGTACTCTTATCAAAATTTCCAACTTTTAGGAGTTTCTTCACAGCATATAAACAAGCTTAGAGAGAGAGAAACTAGGATGATGGTGGAAGGGACCACTAGGATGATGTGTGATCAAGGGCTGTGATTTTCTCTCTTTTCATGAAGTACAGAGTTCGTATTGAGAAAAACCCTTGAGGAAAACTACAGGCTTCATTTCTAGGGTTTCTTTTATACCAAGTGACCAACCTTTGGATCACAATGTTTTTTATTTTTCTTTTTCATAGCAATTCTTGTTTATAAGGTTGGTCATTCCACACTTGCAAGTATAATGTTAAAAAAAAAAACCCCATGTTTGGTAGAAATATTAAAATTCAGATTTTAATATAATTCAAAACCAATAACTAATTTTAATTATACAATTTTTGGGACTCACAACTTTTCAATCACATATTTCATCAATTTTTATCAAAATCTACTAAAAATCTAATTTTAATCCCCACTAAATATGGCCTAATAAATTTTCTTTGAATTTTATCATGATATCGCATAAATATATTTGTTAAGAATGAGTTTTGTAAATTTTTGTAGTGGGCATCTAGTTACTCTTAGTGTTAGCATGTCTTACATTGCCTTGAGTTACAATGTGCGTCATATAAGGTAACTACTAATCTCACGGTATAGTGAATTATGTAGTGATAGCTAAGCCCATATATTTTATGATACGTGTCAGCAAGCTAAGCAAGATAAATTTGTTTATCTAGCCTCGTGTGGAAGTGGAGTACCTAGTGACTTTTGGCAGTGGTGGAGAGTCTTAGTATGTCCCACATCGCTCGAGTATAATTGCAACGAGTGCAAGTCTCGTGTCCCCCATCTCATTGTCTCATTAGATGTTCCCATCTCGTTGTTTTATTAGTTGTCCCTACAATCAAATTTTGATACATCACTAAAATTTAGAACATAATATACTTGGTAAGAAAACGAAAAAACTTCGTCTCATTTAAATTTTGTCACCTCAAAATTTTAATTACATGGATCTTCTAATTGATATAGTTGAAAAGAAAATGTATGCAGTAGATTACAAATTTATTGAAAATAAAATTTAATTCGTAAACCACAACACTCTTGACTATTGTGATCTGAACACACAATTCTAACCATATGTAACTATTTTTTCAGCTTACAAGGCAGGAACGGACAAATGCTGAACTATGTACTTGTAACTGTCCATTAAATTATATCTGGAAAAAAATATATTAGTAAAATGCAATGTTCAAAAAATGGACCTGGCCATCGATCCAAAAAAGAGAAAAGGTCAAAAGATTAAACCGAAATCGAACCGATGATTTTTAAAAAATTAAAAAATATATATTTACAAAAATTAATACACACACACACTTACATAGCTTGAATCGGTTAAACCGGAAACGGGTCATAGATTTTTCAAAAATCGACTGATTTAATGGATTTTGGGACGAATTTTTAATTAAAGATTTCATAAGCCTAACCGAACCACTTTTGGTTCCGGTTCTCAATTTTCCCCGTTGAACTGATCGGTCTGATCCGATTTTTAAAACATTGGTAAAATGTACAAAGTTTTCGTTTATTTCATTATTATTGATTGTTTTATTAGTACATAACCCTTCCATTTTTAATTATTTATTGTCTTATAAATAGGATCATTCTCTTCTGTAATACTATATTTATCTCTATTTCTTGCTCCATCGATCATATCTATTTATATTTTCATCGCCACCAAACTCTGCTAAGACCTAAATTTCTTGGCTGCGGCCTTTATGCGACTCCAAATTCATATAGCCTGGCCAAAGAACTTGTCACATCGGTCCGGTCCTCAACAATTACCTTATTCTCCATGTCTTAAATGAAGTTGGTATAGAATTCAAAACTCATCATGTGCGAGTTTTAGAAATTAATTGTGAATAACACCATGAAAACTCTTAAATAACATGATTTTTTTCTCATAGAGGAGGAGAATTGTTTCTACGCCGAAATTATTGCACGCTCTACAATCATAAAAAACAACATCAACGTCAGCATCAACCAAGTTAAAGATAAGCACACCAAAATTCATTCTCATGCAATTCAAGATTTGATTAATCGCACACGATTTAGGTTCAATTGCCAATTGTTATAAAATTGCTTGCGCTAACATACATATGCCCCAGTTTCGTACAAATTCTTTAAAACTCGTTTTTTTCCAAACTTATTTTTACTGACATTCTTCCAATAACATGGAGCATAACATTTTTTTTTACTTTTTAATCATACATTCTTCAAAAGTTCCATATTTTTCACAAAGTTTATAATTAAAAAGTTTACACCAAACAGACTTTATGTATACGAGTCATTACCTAATAACCCTTTTTAAGACCAAACAATAGATATATTCACTTTGTTATCTCTTTTAACATTTATGGTAAGTTGAAATTTAACTCTCAATGCAAGTCATTGTTAGTGCAGATTCTGAGGAGTAATGGGTGTTGAAATCGAAGAACCCTATATTAATTTCTTACTTCTCTTTTGTATGGTAGCTTTGAGTGAGACTTCTCACAACTATATATATTAAAATCATTCTTGTTACGTGCTTTGGTTTCCTTTCTATGCCAAATTTTGATAAAGTCGGTCCTCATGGTGACACCATAACTCTACCCTCTTTTGAAGAAAATATGGACCATTTTACAAAATTGTCTTGTTACTCCCCCTATCAATCTACATACATCTCTAATGAGTTCAAATTTAGTGCAAGATTTATGGACTTTTGAGGAGGGTAAAATTTTTACCATGTACTATAGTTCTGTTTAACCTTGTGAAAAGGTTCGTCTATATATTTGTGAGTGTCCTTTCGTATCTTTTATATTAACGACTTAAAGACTCCTCTTTACACTTTTGCATGACCTACTAGGCTACTTTTTTAAGGGCCATTGCCTAATAATAACCCCGTTTAAGACCAAACAATATACATATTCACTTTTACCTACCTTCTAGCATTAATGGTAAATTGAAATTTCACTCTCAAAGCTAGTCATTGTTATTACAGATTCTGAGGAGCTATGGGTTTTGAAGTTTTAGACCCCTTTATTTCTTACTTCCCTTTTGTATGGTAGGAGGAGGTGGGTCGGATGGGATGAAGAAGATGCTGATTTTTTTTATTTTTTTTATAATTAAATTGTTTATGTTAATGGAAGACACATTGTTTTGTTCTTGAAAAAGTTAGACATAAGCCTAGTAGATGTCGTTAAAGTTAATTTGGACGGATTCTATCTGTAAATACTTGCGCACTTACAAATGTAAGATCGTAAACGATAATGTCAAGATTTGAACATTGTGGTTTCTAGACATATCTTTCGCAGATATTGGGGACCCGTTGCAATTTTATCATTATGAATACTTTGATAGTGTCACACTTATATATACTAGTAGTAAGCAAGTGCTTTGCATGTCTTATGTATGGATGATTGATATGTGTAATATTTTTGAAGTACTAATACTGTTTTTGAAAGTAATTGAGATAATTAATATTATTAAAAGAAAAATTAAAATTACTAAAAAGAATATATAAATAATTTTTTTTATGAAATTATGTATATAATGTGAAATTGTTGAATAAACTGAAAAATCTAAAAAACCCAAACTCTACATTCAACATAGATTTAAAGATAACCCATAATTGATATGTCCCTTGGTGTAACTGTTTTCCTATTTTTTTTACCATTACCTAAACATACTCAAAATCAAACATTTTTAAAATCTCATAGTCTCAATTATACAGATATGGATCATATTAACAAATTGTACTTCCAAACACACCAATTACTATATCAAAAGGATTAAAAATTATTTTTACTTGAAAAATTAATATAACAGCACGAAAAAGTAACTTTTCATTCATAAGTGAACAATCAAATAAGACGAAATCACTCATAAATGAACTCAAATTAAATGTCACTAATTCCACAGTGTGTCCATTTTTACACGTAAGCTAATTATTGCACTAAACAATACTATGACTCAACACATACATGGGCAGACCCAGGGAGGTCCTTGGGGGGCAAGTGGCCCCTAAAACTTTTGAGATTTTTTTTTTTTTTTTTAAGTTTGGTGTAGATTGAAATCTAAATTTTAATCTAAATCAAAGTTAACAATTAATTTTAATAACATATGTCATGAAATCCATAATTGTTTAACTTTTATCAAAATTTACTAAAAATTTGATTTTAATATCCACCAAACAGGGGCAAAATCACAATAAATTTGAATTTTGATAACATGCTACTTTTAAAAATTCTTCAACGATCGTACGCTAATCGAATTTACAAATTGCTTATATCACCTCAAAACTTATTTCGAGNATAAATTTGAATTTCGATAACATGCTAATTTTAAAAAAATCCCTACGATCGTATACTAATCGAATTTACAAATTGCTTATGTCATCTTAAAACTTATTTCGAGAACTACATTATGACCATATCGAATAGTTTAAACAGATATCGAAAATAGTTAAAAATACGTTAAACGTGAGTCTTAAAGAAATATGTCTAACTCGCATTTTTAAAAAATTAATTATTTCATTAACATTTATTATTTTTGCGATACAAATTCCTCAATGTAATTTTCATCATTTTATTAGAACATTTTATATGGAATATGAAATAAAAAATTTCGAAATTTTACATCCGAAAAAGTCATATCCCATGTAAATTTTCGGATATAAAATTACATGGGGTATGATTTTTTTGGACGTAAATTTTCGATTGTAAAATTACTCCTGACTTCTTTACAAGTTCGATTGTACCCTCCTAACTTTAAAGTTCTGAGTCCGCTCATGAACACATATATTTAAAGTAACCATAAAACAAACGACTAAAAGGTGTGATTTTGCTATACGGGCTTGCAATATTCTATAGTATTAATTTAATGATGAATTATAAAGTATTATTGTCATTCGAAAATGTTTCTTAAATGTTGGTACTAAATTGTTGGACTTAATGAGAGGGATACTGCAATTAGTATGTTATTTTCGAATATTTGAAAAGTCCGTCCTATTAGGAATCTATTATTGAACTAAGTGCGCAACATTAACATAGATACAATCGAAGTTAAAATATATTTTGATTTGTCCACAACACAAAAACATATAAGATTGTGTTGATACCATTTCATTTAGTATAACAATCTCAGAAATCAGTGGTCTCAACTAACAAATTGATGTGTAAAATATTTCAATTTATTATTGAATTTCATTGTAAATTATTCGACAATTGAAGCCATATGGTCAGTCTTATACACTCACAAATGTTTATATGCGAATATAATAGAAAAAACTCAAAAACCAATCAATATATTTATATAAGTTATCAGTATATATTATTATTTGAAAATATACAAAATTTAAACAAAGCGTTAGTACCATATGAGATGAAAACCGGCATGGAACAAAATAAACCCCATGTCCTTCCCTATTTTTTCAAGTGTCAAAAAATTACCCAGTTATTGAATTCTAACCCACTAAAGCCAATGCCTCAACGTCAATAAATATCATTATGTACTTAAGTTTCATATCAAATTAATGTAAATATTGATTTTAATGGGAAAATGAAGAGTCTTTTAAACGTAGGGTGAATTAATGGTAATGTTTTTAATAAAAAGGCAAGATCATTGAGAACCACGTTTAATATTATAAGTTGTAAAATTAACTTAAAGTACTAAAAATTAGGAAGATTAAATAAGAACATAGTTGGCAAAAAAACCTTAAGAACAAAATCGTAAACCAAATAAGGGTATATTGGGCATATAACTAAGCTTATGTTTGACATATATTCTTTCAAAACTCATTTTCAACCGTACATGTTTCAATAAAATAATATTTTCCATCACATTAATAATTCTTCCTTAATTTTTAACAACATATTTCACATCATATCACTATTTAAATTACATTATTTTCTCAATAATATCTATCAAATACACTCTAAATATATAAGGGTAAAATTGGCATTCAAAAGTTTCACATCAATCATTCACTTTTAAATACAACA
This sequence comes from Fraxinus cuspidata, assembly GCA_903798385.1. Taxonomy (NCBI): domain Eukaryota; kingdom Viridiplantae; phylum Streptophyta; class Magnoliopsida; order Lamiales; family Oleaceae; genus Fraxinus; species Fraxinus cuspidata. Next base: position 1,262 of record CAIGRP010101093.1, on the reverse strand, counting down.
TTGCTACATTTACTCTCCTTCACACATGTATTTACACTTTTTATATGATACACTTTTTATATGATAACATTTACCTCTTGATTTTAAATTATCTCTCACATTCCTCCACATAGAGGGTATGTCAACAAAGTTGTCATGTAAGATGTACATACAGACTATAGCATTATTTTTTAAAATATTATAGATATTTATGTGTACTCTCTCCGTCCTATAAATATAATTTTGCTTTCTTTTTTTGTCATTCTCAAATTATATATCATTTTTTTTTGTTGAAAGTATAAATGATTTTTCAATTTTCTAATATGTCACTATTTAAAGTACTTTGTTCTTAACAAATATGAATTACTCCTATTTAAATCATATTTAATGTAGGAATATATTAGAAAATGTGTAAAAAATTATGTTTTCAACTATATTAATTATATTTTCTTAATTCATGTACAAATGGAAACAAATCTATATTTGTGAAACGGAGGGAGTAATGTATATATTTTTATATGTACAATTTGATTCAAGGCTGCATAAAATAAATAACTATAATCTAGATTCACATACGGTACAACAATTAATTCAGATTACAATACATAAAGATCAACAAGAGATTTTTCTGGTGGTGGTGTGGTGCTTAGCCGTTCTACCAAGTGTTTAATAATATAAAAAGACATAATATAAATAATTTGTACATGTTAAATGACTAAGTATTTAGTTATGTGACGCTATCTAAGGTTAAAACCTCAATCGTTACTATACTTGTTTTGTGAAAGTCGTGATTCTCAAAACACTATTAAACTGGTGTTATTTGTGTCAATTGGCTTGGTTGATTATTTTACCTCTTGTTGTCTAAGTGTCAACCACTTATTAGCAACTGAACTACTCACCGGATTGTGCTAGTTTGAATCTATTGTGACCATTGGATGAGATCAACGACTGAGATGAAACATTGGACTAAATATTGTCTGTTCAGCTACTGTAGACCATTCACTTTTGGTTTTGGTTTCTAGACTTTTCGTTCTCTCTCCTTTCTGAGTTCCTCATGTTGAGTCATTCTTCTTCTTTTAGGTGATTTATCAGTAATGATTATACCATTTTTTAAAGGCTTAGATGATGTGTATAATTAGGCCTGAAATAAAGGTTGTTTTGATGTAATATTTTATAAGTGTCTAGTGAGATCTGTGAGTTTTGATCTGTATAGTTTTTGGGAGATGTTTGGATCGATGATCAAAACTTGGTTCTGATAGTTCTCTGTAATCTTTCTCTCTTTG